>ONZH01022226.1:0-74665 GCA_900303285.1 Rhinella marina | reverse complement strand
TTTTTTAAAAAATGGTCAAACAGGGGTCTGGGGGAGTGTATTTCAATAAAATGTTTTATACTTGTGTGTGTGTATTTTTTTTACAATACTACAGTTTTAGTAATTATGGCTATCTACAGACGGCCCTGATTACTATTACTGGGCTTAGTGCTTGCCGGTATGGCAGGCCAGCACTAACCCCAACATCTATTACCTCGGCACCATCGCCACCAGGGGTGCCGGAAGAGCCGGGTACCGCAGGACCGGACCTTCTAAATTGAGGGTCTGGCTTTGGGGCGGCTGCAGGCTGGTACCATTAGGCTGGGAAGGGCCAATAACCGTGTCCCTTCCCACCCTGGTAGTGCCAGGCTGCCGCTGCTGGTTGTATCTGGCTGGCGAAGGAAAAAGGGGACCCCACGCCATTTTTTTTAAAAAATAATTTCCCCCCCTTTTTTCTTCGCCAGCCAGATACAACCAGCAGCGGCAGCCTGGCACTACCAGGGTGGGAAGGGACACGGTTACTGGCCCTTCCCAGCCTAATGGTACCAGCCTGCAGCCGCCTCAGAGCCAGACCCTCAATTTAGAAGGTCCGGTCCTGCGGGTACCCGGCTCTTCCCGGCACCCCTGGTGGCGGTGGGTGCCGAGGTAATAGATGTTGGGGTTAGTGCTGGCCTGCCATACCGGCAAGCACTAAGCCAGTATTAGTAATCAGGGCCGTCTGTAGATAGCCATAATTACTAAAAACTGTAGTATTTGTAAAAAAAATACACACACACCAGTATAAAACATTTTTTTAAATAAACACTCCCCCAGACCCCTGTTTGACCATTTTATTTTAAAAAAAAAAAAAAAAAAGCTGGTTCCGACGTAGTCCACCGAATCCGAAGTAGTCCTCTGCATTCACGACCCTGAAAAATAGAAAACAAACACACAAACACAGACCACTTACCTCTTCCTGCACTGGCATAATACACACAGTGATGTCACTGTACAGAGATAATAAACACAGAGATGTCACCGTACAGGGATAATAAACACAGCGATGTCACAGTACAGGGATAATAAAAACAGTGATGTCACAAGTACAGGGATAATACACAGTGATGTCACTGTACAGCGGATAATATACACAGCGATGTCACAGTACAGGAATAAAACACAGCGATGTCACAGTACAGGGATAATAAACACAGTGATGTCACAGTACAGAGATAATAAACACAGTGATGTCACCGTACAGGGATAATAAACACAGCGATGTCACAGTACAGAGATAATAAACATAGTGATGTCACAGTACAGGGATCGGTGTCTCATGCCCTCATCAGACCTCAGGTAGGCGTCTCGTGCCCCCATCAAACCTCAGGTCGGCGTCTCGTGCCCCCATCAGACCTCAGGTCGGGCGTCTCGTGTCCCCATCAGACCTCAGGTCGGCGTCTCGTGCCCCATCAGACCTCAGGTCGGTGTCTTGTGCACCCATCAGACCTCAGGTTGGCGTCTTGTGCCCCCATCAGACCTCAGGTCGGCGTCTTGTGCCCCCATCAACCTCAGGTCGGCGTCTTGTGCCCCATCAGACCTCAGGTCGGCGTCTTGTGCCCCATCAGACCTCAGATCAGGGTCTCTTCCCCCCCTCAGACCTCAGATCAGCCCACCCAGCCACTTTAAAAAAAGCATACTTACCTGTCCTGCGCGCTGCCGCTGCCATCAGGTTCCGCGCTCCACTGTCTTCCCTGCAGGCGCGCACTATGACTGACGCTGCGTCAGGTCATAGTGCGCCCGGAAGGGAAGACAGTGGAGCGTGGGAGCCGAGGACAGCGGGGCAGCGCGGGCAGGACAGGTAAGTATGCTTTTTTTTAAGTGGCTGGGTGGGCTGATCTGTACAGGAGCCGGGCCATTAAGGGGGCTTTAGATTGTCGGCAGCTAGCGCCGGGCAAGCAACGGCACTATAGGTTCCTGCAGGGCTGGCTCCAGTTCATGTGGGCCCTTGGCGATAAATCTCAGTGGGCCCCCCGCCACAGTATAATAACCCCACAGTGGCCTTCCATTCAGTATAATGACCCCCAGTTACCCCCATTCAGAATAAAGACCCCCAGTTGCCCTCACAGCAAATTTTTTTACAAACACTATTCTGCCTCTGATTATCATAATGCCACCACAATGTCTAATAATAATGTCTCCAGTAATGTCCCTATAATGCCCTCAGTAATATCCACCCCCCTGCCCCAGTAATGTCCACCTCACTGTGCCCGGGGAACAAAAAAAAATCCCATTTGCTGATGCAGTCTGAGATGTATTTTTTTAATATACTTTATCGATTACCCTGAACATTTAACAAAAAATGGCTGTTACACAAATATATTCTGCATATATAAAAACCATGCAGAAATGTGTATATATACACACACTAGTACATACAGGCACATACTGCACATCACACACTTTATAACATACAGGCACATAGTAAATATCACGCAGGTTATTACATACAGGCACATGGTACTCATCACGCAGGTTATTAGATACAGGCACATGGTACACACAGGGCCGGCCTTAGGGGTGTGCGACCCGTGCGGTTGCACAGGGCGCTTCACTCCCGGCCAGTTAAGGGGGCGCCCTGCCAGAGCGCCCCCTTAATGGCCCGGCCGTGCCCTGCAAGTGCCGCACAGTTGGGGGCGGCGGTGGGGCAGAGGGAGATGAGCGCTTCCATTGTGGAAGCGCTCATCTCCATAGTCTGCCTTTGGAGATGTGGGGCAGGGAGGGAGAGGCGTCTCCCCTGCCCGTTCCTCTGATAGGCTGCAGGCCCTAGGCCTGCAGCCTATCAGAGGCCAGCTCAGGCGACGCGATGACGTCATCGCGCCGCCTGAGCCGTACAGCGCGGGACACAGGCCGGAAGAGGCCTGCATCGCATCGCTGCATGAGGTAAGTAAGTGTTTATTTTTTTTATGGGGGCATTTTTATTGGCACATGGGGGGCACTGGGGGCATTTTACTGGCACAAGGGGGCACTGGGGCATTTTTACTGGCACATGGGGGCATTTTACTGGCACAAGGGGGCATGGGGGCAATTTTACTGGCACTCGGGGCATTTTACTGGCACAAGGGGGGCACTGGGGGCATTTTTTATTGGCACATGGGGAGCATTTTACTGGCACTGGGGCATTTTTACTGGCAAATGGGCACTGGGCATTTTTACTGGCACATGGGGGCATTTTACTGGCATATGGGGGCATTTTACTGGCACAAGGGGCACTGGGGCATTTTACTGGCACTGGGGGCATTTTTACTGGCACAAGGGGGCACTGGGGGCATTTTTATTGGCACATGGGAGCATTTTACTGGCACTGGGGGCATTTTTTTACTGGCAAATGGGGCACTGGGCATTTTTACTGGCACATGGGGCATTTTACTGGCATATGGGGGCATTTTACTGGCACATGGGGGCACTGGGGCATTTTACTGGCACTGGGGGCATTTTTACTGGCAAATGGGCACTGGGCATTTTTACTGCACATGGGGGCACTGGGGGCATTTACTGGCTCTGGGGGCATTTTTTATGGCACATGGGGTATTGCGGGCATTTTTACTGGCACATGGGGCACTGGGGGCATTTTACTGGCACTGGGAGCATTTTACTGGCACTGGGGGCATTTTTACTGGCAAATGGGGGCATTTTTACTGGCGTATGGGGGCATTTTACTCACATGGGCACTGGGCATTTTTACTGGCACAAGGGGGCACTGGGGCATTTTTATTGGCACATGGGAGCATTTTACTGGCACTGGGGGCATTTTTACTGGCACATGGGGCACTGGGGCATTTTTACTGGCACATGGGGGCACGGGGCATTTTTACTGGCACATGGGGGCACTGGGGGCATTTCTTACTGGCACATGGGGCACTGAGGCATTTCTTACTGGCACATAATTTGGGGGCATCTATGGGGGTGGGACACTTTTTACTGGCACATGATTTTGGGGGGAAATCAATGGGGGAACTTCTGCGCACATTATTGGGGTGTTTCTTACTGGCACATAATTTGGGTGGAATTTTTGGGGGCACTTCTGGCACATTATTGGGGGCACTTTTTACTGGCACATTGGAAGCATTATTACTTCTGGGGCACAGTGGGGACATTAGTACTGTTGGGGGGACTATTACTAACAAGTGCACTCTGGCAGAGAAATATTAGTTGGGACTTTGGAGTCACTATTACTGTGGGGGTCACTATTACTGTGGGGGCACTATTACTTGCACTATTACTGTGGGCACTTACTGGGGCACCCTGGCACAGTATCAGCGCAGTTATTTCTGGGGGGCGTTATGTTTACTATATATTACTGGCGCACTATTACGGAACACTATTTGCTGCGGCGCAGTTTTTTTTAGGACACTGTGTAAACTAAGATTTTTTTTTTGTCAAACTGCAGAGATGAGAAATGGCTGAAAAATGGCGTCTGGTCTGAAAGGAGAAGATGAGGAAAGAGAAGATCTACATGAGAGGAGATGTCACTGGATGTAAGAGGTATGGGGCGCTGTATTAGGCTACATTTCAATATAGAAAGCTATAAATACAGTGCAGAGATATATAGTGTGATATAGGACAGTATAGAGAGCTATAAATACATATATATATATATACTGTCTTACTCTACCTACCTATATCACTCTATATATCTCTGCACTGTATTTATAGCTCTATACTGTATGACGTTAGTACTGTCACTCGGGGGAGGTGGGGGACGGGGGGGCGCCGAGAGAAAGTTTCGCACAGGGCGCCATCTACCCTAAGGCCGGCCCTGGGTACACATCACACAGGTTATTACATACAGGCACATGGTACACATCACACAGGTTATTAGATACAGGCACATGGTACACATCACACACTTTATAACATACAGGCACATGGTACACATCACACAGGTTATTACATACAGACACATGGTACACATCACACAGGTTATTACATACAGGCCCATGGTACAGATCGCACAGGTTATTACATACAGGCACATACTACATATCACACAGGTTATTAGATACAGGCACATAGTACACATCGCACAGGTTATTACATACAGGCCCATGGTACACATCAAACAGGTTATTACATACAGGCACATGGTACACATCACACAGGTTATTACATACAGGCACATAGGACAGATCACACATGTTATTACATACAGGCACATAGGACAGGTAACACATGTTATTACATACAGGCACATGGTACATATCACACAGGTTATTACATACAGGCACATGGTACACATCACACAGGTTATTACATACAGGCACATAGGACAGATCACACATGCTATTACATACAGGCACATAGGACAGATCACACATGTTATTACATACACATGGATACATACAGGCATAGACAGATAACACATGTTATACATACAGGCACATAGACAGATCACACATGTTATTACATACAGGCCCATGGTACAGATCACACAGGTTATTACATACAGGCACATAGGACAGATCACACATGTTATTACATACAGGCACATAGGACAGATCACACATGTTATTACATACAGGCCCATGGTACACATCACACATGTTATTACATACAGGCACATAGGACAGATCACACATGTTATTACATACAGGCCCATGGTACACATCACACAGGTTATTACATACAGGCCCATGGTACACATCACACAGGTTATTACATACAGGCCCATGGTACATATCACACAGGTTATTACATACAGGCACATGGTACAGATCGCACAGGTTATTACATACAGGCACATAGGACAGATCACACATGTTATTACATACATGTAACTCACTTTTATGCAGGATTCCTGGGGCTCCATCAAGCAGTGGAAGGCAATCCTACAGCTATAGGGGTGGGCACAAGGCAGTACTGAGCACCCTGTACTAGGCCAGATCTAACACTGCGTGGACTGACAACCCTCCCCTCCGACCTCATCCCAGACTACAGAGCTGGAAGTTGCATCATTTACACCAGCAGCTGTGTAAATAAGAGGGTAAGGGTTAACAGGGCACCTACTAACCAAGGGGAAGCGGGCAGTGACCAGCAGTTCTTACTGCAGTGTGGGCTCCTCTGACCAGGAGCAGGCTGGGAGGAGGAGTCTTCTTATGATGTCTTCAGGCTGCTGTGTGCGGGACCGCAGGGCTGGCAGCATGATTACACGTCACCATCAGCACTGCTGCTCATTGGCTGCCTGCTACAGAAGCCAGGAGTCTAAAGGACACTTTTCAGATGGAACGGAGGATGCAGCTGGAGGAGCGATTTCACAGCAGGGGCTGGTTGTCAATGTGTAATCCTGCACACTGCCGCACCCCGCCTGCCACTAGATGGCGCTGTCTCATTGATGGTGCGTCCCTATGAGCTCTCTGCACTCCAGAAATGAGCGTTTCCATCTGTATTGATGGAATCGCTCATAGCAGCGCAGTGGGCCCCCCCCAGGAGCAGTGGGCCCAGGCACTTGCCTGGTATGCCGGGTGCTGACGCCGGCCCTGGGTTCCTGGCTTGGGGCCTACCGGAGGATCCTCCGGTCCTCTGGTGGGCCAGTCCGACCCTGCCCCTAGGTATTCACCAGAGCTTGCTGAGATACCCGATGAAACAATACTGGTGCAGGCACACTAGTAGCATACCTTTCAGAATGACCAGAGAGGTAAAAGAGTAGTCAACAAGCATGGTTAAAAAAACAGGTAAGACAAACACGATAAATACAATACACAGTTCATTCTAGGTGAGTACATGTAAGCAAACAGGGATAATCCAAAATACAAATGAGAAGGGAAAAAAAAGAGCATTGTAGTAAGTTGTACAGTATAGAGCCTAGGGAAGACAAACGCAATACCAGGCAATGATGATAGTGAACAGTTGACTTAACCATCTAACTGTTTTGCCAGAGTCCAGCTCCAGTAGTGGGAGTAGCTAATTGGAAGGGGGGAGGGCTGCTTTAGTGGTAGCAGCTAGAAACATGTAACTGGTCTTGTTTGAAAGGAGACATTTCAAGTTTTCAGACAATACCAGAATGACTGAGTATGTTAGGACAGAGGAAGATATCACTGATAGAAATTGGGATGCTGTGAATGCAGCTGAAAGTGAAAGTAAAAACAGGTTTTACCTGCTATTATTCCCGACTTGATTTCTAACAGTGATTTCTCCTCTGTTGCTTAGACTTTAGCTATCATTTTGATCTTGTATGAAAGCCCAGACTGTCAGCTTTCAAACAAAACCAGTTGCATGTTTATAGCTACCATTCTAGCAGCCTTCCACTACAGTTACCTACTTTTTCCACTGCTGGAGCTGGACTCTGGCAAAACAGTTAGGTGGTTAAATAACCCGCCTAGCTCTAAGAATTGACACAGAGACAGAAACCTGTTTGGCTCAGTTTCCAGTCACACTGACAGGTTCGGTCACCAGGACTTGTCTGATTGTTATGGCAACCCTCCCAGTACAGCCCTGGATCCAAGGTGAAAGGCTCAGGTAGCTTGTCACATAGCACAGAGTCTTGTCTAATACATTATTCATCTATAATGGTGATCTTCATGTCCAATATTAAACAGTCTGTCACCCTTGGCCTGTGATACATACAGATATTTCACAAACCTGTTATGAGAAATGAATAAAAGAAGTGATTTTTTTCAAAGATGAAAGTGAAAATGAAAGGTATTTGCCTTCCTGGTGGTGACACTCTTGGAGACTGCAAATTCCTCATAAAGTAAAAGAATCTTAGGAATGAAACATGTATTGGGGCATAATGATTAACCCTCTTTATCTCAGTTTTATCTCAGCTTTATAATTCATGGCTCTGTCTCCAGGAGATTATATACTTCTGTTCAATTTCAGTTTGTTCTGCAGTTTTTATCCTTCACTACTCAAAGGCAAACTCAGTGTTAGTGATGTGATCTCCTGTGACTCTGATTCCTGTCAAAGAGTTATAAATCAACAAGTATCTAGAAAAAAAACATTTTCAGGCAATGTAAATTTGGCTGTATCTGTAGGATAGACGGGAAATGCGGTTTATACTTTGCATTCTTGATCTTGTGGTCCTTGACCTTTTGTACATTGTGAGCCACATTCAACAGCAGCGTGGTCTGGACACAAATAAGGAGAGACAGTTTAAACATGGAGAAATAAGAAATTGTGAAATTGCAAAGGTTTAGATATAATAGTTTACTATGAAATTTCTTTAATTGGTATTATAGTAGTACCATCCAAACTCACATGGTTTAATAGATAGGATATGTCTATAGACTATTGTCAGGTCAGGTGGATACCATATTGTAACCAAATTGCCATGAAAGAGGGCTCCACAAAGTTTAGGACTGTGAGACACATATGCCTCCTGAGCCACTGGTTGGGGAGCACAGTGTTAAATAATGCCACATTGCAAAAAGGAAAAAATAACAATTTATGTAAAAAGATGGAACGCTTAGCACACGTCATTAAAATCATTCTGCACCACAGAATGTTACACCAGGAAAGAATTCTGGGTAATATGTGGACCAGTAGGGAAAATATATTTATTGATTCATATCAGGTATCTGCTGTATTCACTTAGATCCCTAGTGGGAACTATGGGAAAATTTTTTTTTAAACAGCTGGCAAGGGTTGCCATGAGTCGTACCCCCGGCGATCAGATATTGATGACCTATCCTGGGGATAGGTGACCAATATTAATTTAATTCTGTGGGTTACTGCTACAGTTCTAAATATTACCGTGTATGGCACTTTATAGATATCCTAACATCCAAGTATTCTTAATATAGTAAAGCTATAGCCTCTTATAATTTAAATAAGGGAGAAAAAAATAACCAGTGATATTTATTAGCTTTCTAAGCATAGAAAACCTCTATTCTCAACATGGTAAGGCTATAGTAAGTAGTGTATATGATTTGGACGTGCTAGGGCACAGCACTGTCAATCTAGGGGAGGGGGAAGTGGGCAGAGCACAGGGATCTTACAAAAGCAGCGCTCCTAGGATTCAACCCTGCCCCCTGATGCTCCAATATGCATATGAATAGAAACATAGATATCTCTGCAGCTTTTAACATACAGACAAAAGAAAGCTATGATTTAATTAACATGATCAACCCTACCAGGCAAAATTCCTGGTGTAATAGGACTGATCAAGCTTTTTGAAACAATAATTTTTATTATTTCTATATGCATACCTAATTTGTGAACTGTTTGGCATTATTCATTCCAACTACATAGGATCTTATCAGGCATTATCATGATACAGGCAGTAAGATGTAGATTATACTCATCATTAATTATTCAATCTATCTATTTGTCAATTATTTAATTACTAGATTACTTACCTAGTACAGTATCTCCCTTGATTCATTAATAAGAACAGTGTAAATTATTCAGTATGAATTGCACAAATAGTCAGCAGAAAGGTTGTGGGGAGATAGTACTACACAAAAAGGCTAATGTCCATGTGAACATGGGTTCCCTCACAAAACTGGGGTCAACTTCCTCTGTGATGCTCAGCAAAAAATAAATAGCAAAGAACTTGCATAAAGCATGTGTAGAAAGAAAATTGAAGCATCAATTTTCTTTCTACACATGCTTTATTCAGTATGAATTATCCTGTTCATCAGTTATTCAAACATTGTAGATCGTATGTATTAAATCTCTTATCAATCATTAATTACTATATAAATTATATTCTCAGGGGTGGACCTAGCCGTTTTGCTGCCTGAGGCAAAAACATAAATGGTGCCCTCCCAGTTGCAAAACTTTTCAATTCAACCCCTTCTGCTGGCACTACCATTAAAGACATATGAATGGACATTGTGTTATACAGGGTAATACAGCACCACATATCTATTATATCCAGTGACATCTCCTCTGATGTAGATGTTATCTTTCCTCATGTTTCCTGCATTTGGATCAGACCACCTGATGTCTTTCAGCCACAAAAGCCCTTAATCAGAGAAAAGCAAATGAGAACAACATTTCTAGTTGCAAGGCCTTAGGTGAATCTCTGTGTGGGTACTATTTATATTATGGAGACCAGTTGATAAATGTGACAACTATTGTAGGCTAGACAACCCTCCTCTGGATTTCTGGGAAAGATATATGCAAATTATCATGTCTAACATCCTCCGGTGTCAGTTAGGTTTAGCAATGCTAATTTGAATATCTTTCCCAGAAACCCAGAGGGACAATACTGCGCACAGTTCGCTCATCCTTACCACACAGACATTTTAGGTTCTCAGTTTCCAATTATCCTACCCCTCCAGATGTCACAACATTTTCATCCTGCTGCTACCCCTAATACTGAACCAGCTGTGTTCCCCAATGTCCTCTAATACTATACTGCAAAATAATAGTGCCATATAGATAGTACCCCCATAGTAACAGTGCTCCCAGACTGCTCTCAATAGTATGTAATAGACTATTCATGCACGTACTCAATTTTTTTTTTACTGCTTCATTATGTGTTAACACACAATTTATTTTTGATTGAAGGGAAATTTCATCATCAAATAAAAGGAACAGCAATGGGCTTGGCATTAGAGATAAGCGAATCGTCAAAGATTTGCTTCAGCGAATATTCGCCAAATTTTAAAAAAGATTTGCCTCGGATAAGATTCAATTCGGTCTAAGTTGCGTTAAAAAATATTCGTGTGCTGAGAACATTCCCGAGAATACGTACACGAGTGTACAAAGTGCATACGAAGCTTTAGCGTATTATTGTCTAGGCCTGCACAAATAATGAACATACATTAAAAGTACGCTACTTAACTGAATACGTATGCATTAGCATACAAATTATCAGATGTGCAGCATTAGCATACAAATTATCAGATGCGTAGCATTAGCGTACAAATGATATGATGCGTACATAGCATTAGCGTACAAAGATTTAAGAAGAATCTTACTAAGCGAATTTAAAAATATTTGGATTAGCTTCTGTGTAGGAAATAAGGAAGATTCATATCGAATCTACGAAGCGGCGAATGGATTTGCTCATCTCATTCCCATTGGCCAGTATTTGCGGACATGCAGAAATTGTAACATGGAAGATATCTTTAAAATAGAGTGTAAAAATCTATACCAAAGATTCAGAATGAGATGGTATCATGTAAAACCCCTGAAGAAATCCTATAATAGGGCCAAGAAAACTGACAGTGTAGACCGTCTTACCAGTGCAGAGAAAAATAAGAAGGTGAATTTAAAAAAAATTGTAAGATGTATTGGCACAGTCACACAGTAGTCACACTATGAAGATGAATAAGATCGTTAGAAGACATTTGCCAATCTGATTCAGATTTAGGGGCTGCTTTGCCACAAAATCCAAACATTACATATAGGAGAGAGGATAATCTGAAAAATCATTTGGTATATAGTTTTGTCTAGAGATGAGAGAATCTATGCGCCGCTTCGTAGATTCGACACGAATCTACGCAATTTTCCACTTCGAAGCGAATCTGTATTTTTTCAGATTTGCTCCGTTCGATTCGAAAATGTTCTTAAAGC
This sequence comes from Rhinella marina, assembly GCA_900303285.1. Taxonomy (NCBI): domain Eukaryota; kingdom Metazoa; phylum Chordata; class Amphibia; order Anura; family Bufonidae; genus Rhinella; species Rhinella marina. The sequence goes on along the minus strand of ONZH01022226.1, from coordinate 63,184 downwards.
TTTGTACACATACGATATGTACTTGTCCGTTTATTTGTACGCTAATGCTACGTATAAGTTACTTTATACTCTGATGCATACGAGTTCAGTTAATTAGCAAACATTTACTGTAAGTTTGTTATTCGTGCGGAAATAGGCAGCAAAAAGCCCTGGAAGAAAGCGGTTACCTGACCTATTGGGAAGGGCTTGCTCTGATTGGCTCATAGGCTCGGTAAGCCTGTGACATCAGTTGTGCTGCGACTGCTGAGATGAGCAGAAACACTGTCTGTGAAGTTCTGAAGTTTCTGAACTGAATTGTGGTGTAATTATTCTGGGGATCCATAATATATATCAGGGCCAGTGCAAGGCTAGTAATTAATCAGGCAGGGAGAGAGACAGGGAGAGAGACAAAGACCTGCAGGGTCACAGTCAAGTGAAAATGTCTGGCATGGAAAAGCAAAAGGGTTCCAGTTCCAGCCATGCCTCGAGCTCCAAAGAAAAGGAGAAGGTGGCACAGGGCAGCAGTGGCAAAGGACATGTAGCCGGAGCTTCTACTTGTAGAATTCGTAATAGTTGGCCACTGTTCCACCAGGCTAACCCACCAAGGCGCAAAATTGTAGTGGAGGAGAAAGTGGATGAGGTAGTGGAGTGGATGGCACACTCATCTCAATCACAGCCGGATGATGTGCTTTCTTCTGCTGATACAGTATCATGTAGCCAGGGGTCAGACTTAGAGCGTTCCTCCTGCTCCACCATTCTATGGTTTCGTACGCAATTTGTACTCTCATGCGTACGTGTTCACATAAGTAGCGTACATTAAACAATTGTATGTTCGTTATTAGTGCGCGAATGTTCACAGAGCACTACATAATAACGTATGATTTGTACGCAGCTTCGGCCGAATAGATTCGTATGAAGTACGAATCTTTTAATAAATTTGACGAACATTCGGCGAAGCGAATTTTGGATGATTCTCTCATCTCTAGTTTTGTCTCTAAAATACTGACATAGGCCGTACATGGTTGACATCAGTGAAAAGAGGATTGTTCTCGTATGGTGACTGTACTTTTTGTAAATTTATACCACGAATGAAAGAATTCATAAACCTGGTTGACAATCATAAATATAAAATAAAACAGTTTGTTATTAGTTTATGTGGCCTCATACACTTGCACTAAATTATACTTGTAGTAACCCAGAATAGGGTACTTGCAAACTGTTCTTATGTCATGTTATTTAATATGGTAATGCTTTGTTATTAGTGTTGAACGAAGTGAGCTTCGGATGCTTCATCTGAAGTCGCTTCATTCAAAACTTCGAAATAATACTGAACTGTACGATAACTTTGGTAGTTGATTTTTAAAGTGAAAACCACTTTAAAACTTGAAACCGAACTTGGCTTTGGTTCCGAGGTACTAGTTGGAACCGAAGCCAAGTTTGGTTTCAAGTTTTAAAGTGGTTTTCTGCTTTAAAAATCAACTACCGAAGTTATTCAACGAAGCTCAGTTAGTCAGTAGTGTGCTAGTGGAGAAAGTGAGAGAAGCTGCATGTGCTTACTCCTCAGAGGACTAGGCTTGAACTCTAGAAAACCACTCTTTCTTTGAGACACATTGAGAGAAGACCATCTCTACTTTACAGTGCTCCAGGAAGAGAGAAAGGAAAGATCTAGAAATTCCAGAATCTGCATGGCCAAGCATTGGAATCAGTCAGTAAGGTATTTGCTGTTTACAACTGATAGAGAATTTACTGCAATGAGAGGGACATTGTTAATACACCCTTCAGACTTTCACATGGTCCTGGCCAGCCATATCTTAAAGGGAACCTGTCATCAGCTTTATGCTGACTGTACTGAGGACAGCATAAAATAGTGACAGAAATGCTGATTTCAGCGGTGTGTCTCTCTTGAGCTAAAAGTGAGTGGTTGCTGAGAACCAACATCACAAACATTGCATCCCAGGCCTTGAAAAGAGTCAAATCTACCTGAGAAGAGTCATGGTTATTCCTAATCTCCTGCTCTCCTGCCCATCTGCTGATGACTGGCAGTTCTCTCCTAGAAGCAGAAGACTGTCAGTCATCATCAGGTGGGCAGGGAAAGCAGGAATTCATGAATAACCATGACTCTTCTCATGAAGATTTGACTCTTTTCCAGGCCTAATCTGCAATGTTTGTGATGTTGGTTCTCGGCAACCACTTACTTTTAACTTATAAATGACAGACCGCTGAAATCAACTCACCTGTCTCTACTTTATTCTGCTGTTAGTATGGGTAGCATACTAACCTCTACCTCTACCTCGTAAGGCAAGAATACTATTTCCAACCTTAGGTTCTGTAGAGATAGAGACTTTGGAGGGATAGAGGGAAGAAGTTACTGGTTACTGACTCTAGCACCATTCCCCAGCTATTACACCTACATCTCCTGCCTTGCACCCACACCAAATCCACAACACCAAGGACACTACAATTAACATCAGACATGAACCCCAATACTAGCATCTGCCCCGAGGGAAGATAGGGTACGCTCTCCTATCACTGCTCTGGTCCTAGGAAGCATTGGTTTGAGGATTGCCACTGTGAATAAATATAGAAGCCAGAGCCACTACCATTCCATCGCTCCCGTTCCTCCAGGGCTTGCAGCAAACGTAGCTTAAACAATGTAGGATATTGCGTAGAAGAATTTTGGGGCATTTAAGTACAATTCGAAAGAGACTCCCCTGAAAATGCATAAAAGATACACACATGAAGAGATATCAATGTGGGGGGATGTCTCAAATTAAATTAGACCCAAGAGGCTGAAACTTAAACATCAAGCTTCTTCAAGAGGAAGCCCGACGGATTTACAGATTAAGTTCTCTCAGTCGAAGTGGCCTAAATGAGGGCTTTTCATGTGCAGCTTTTATCTAAGTAATCCTGTCATGAAAAAATGAGTCACGAAAACAGATGATTCTTGAATTAATAATCCAATAGTATATATGTATGCATGCATGTCTCTTGATTATTAGTATACTTGCCTGGATAAGAATTATCTGTCTCCATATGGTGAATGACATGAAGTTCAATATGATCTATGACATGGTTTGTAGTGTAAAGAAGATACGGGAAAAAAAGGGGCTTAAAAATATGATTGATTTAAAGAATGTACACCAAGGTGGTATCTTGAGTCATGAAGGAATTCATGTGCTAAATTATAATTAATGATTTTTCATGGTGGTTTTGTTATAATGTATTTGGATGAGATCAGTATGAATTAGAACTGCTGTATGTATGCCATTTATATTATATATGACATTGATATACAATATATATAGTGGTTAATAATTGATGAGATTTAATTCATGTTATCATATTAAGTAATTCATATATCATATTAATATTGAGTAATTCACACTATTCTGATTAACCCCTCCCCGACATGCACTGTGCATGTACGGCACTGTGGAAAGTGAGTTCCAGATGCGCTCCATAATAGTAAGGTGCGTTCATTGGGTAGACTCAGGAGCTGGGCTTGCCTAATCAGTGGCAGGAGCCCTGCTTTTACTAAAGCTAGGCCCCTACTGTAACCTCCGGCATTGGTAAAAAGTTGAGTGCTGGTGGATTAACTCCTTAGATGCTGCAGTCAATGTAGACCGCCGCATCTAAGGAGTCTACAGAGGGAGGTAGGGTGAAATGTCAGTTTAAAACTGACAGTAGAATGTCAACATCCTAAAAAGCAATCAAATGACATTTACAAAATGATGTCAACATAGAGTATACAGATGAAGTTAGTACATAACATATTTTTCCAAATTTACTGTACATTTTGTTTTTTTTTAAACAACAAAATTAAAACATATAGCCTCAAAGTTACCAATAACATGAATTAGAATGAATCTCAGAATCTGTTGGATAATTAAAAAATGTGTTTCGGTCACATTTCCATCAGTGATTGTGAGCCAAAACCAGGATTGGAGCCTCCACAGACATATGGTATAAGGAAAAGATCTGCACCTGTTCTGTGTTTAGAGCCGCACGTGGTTTTGGCTCAGAGCAGGGGCGGATTGGCCATAGACCTTACAGGGAAATTTCCCGGTGGGCCGATGCCCAGGGGGCTGTCTGAGCCCTCCTCATGTCTGGCAAGTGGACGTTTTTGGGGATGTATTTTGTGCTGCTGGTAGTATTTTGTGATGGATTGTGGTATTTCACTCTGTTGTTGTGATATAATGTGCCACAATATGGTATTGCTGGCTATGCCTTCCATCAATTTGGACCGACTTCAAAATGGGGCCACTTTTAGTATTTTTTCCAGGGCCACTTTAAGTTCCCAGTCCGCCCCTGGCTCGGAGTCACTGATGGAAATCACTGACCAAAACACTGACAGGTGTCATTTATCGCCGTGTGCATCACGTTCTAGTTAACCGACATTCAGAGATAGTACGGAGCTTACCATGGTAGGCCTGAAATGCTTCAGAAGCATCCAGGCTGCCATGGTAAGCAATCCTGGCCCCATGAGTTCACTGTGGGGACTCCTATCAGAAGGCAGAGAGAGCCGCCTACATCTGCCTTTACTCACAGATGGCGTGATCAGCGTTGATTGCGGCATCTAAGGGGTTAAATGACAAGGTTCGGCAGGTCCGCTCTTCCCCGTCATTGTGGCCAGGTGTCTGCAGCAGCCCACTCCATACGTTTCCTCAGCCACCATTACTCATGGGTATACCTGATTTATAGTCATTTGTGATTAATTAATTTGCAACAAATCAAATTTCTTGATTAACTTCTTCCAAGTTGCCGAATCGAATTTTTCAAACCTTCGCTCATCTCTAGTTATTACTACATAAAGTGATACAGTCAGGAAAGGGTTAATAAATCAAGAGAAGTATTGTAATCTAGTAATTAAACGATCAACAAATAAATAGATTGAATACTTAATAATGAGTATAATCTACATCATAATGACTGTATGATTATTATTAAGACCCTATGTACCTGGAAGAAATAATTGATGCAATTTCACAGTTCATAACTAAGGTGTGCATGTAGAAATAATAATTATCTTTTTTAACTATGATATTTCTATTAATTGTTTTATTTTCATAGTAATTAAAGAGGCTCTGCCACCAGTTTTCAACCTATGTCATTAGATATATAGGCACATAGGCACATAGGGCTCTTAATTCTTTCCCCACACATACCTTTATATGCCAGAAGCAATCAGCCATTAGCCAGGAAAACGCACTTTTAAAAATATGCTAATGAGGCTTCGGAGCACCGTGGGGCGTGTTCTTCTTGTCTGAGCACCGCATCTGCGCCGACCTTCGTGCTCCTAACACCGCCCTGCATCCTATAATCACGCCCACCTTCTTCTCGAAAATCCTGCGCACTCAACCGATGTATGGCGCTTCGGGGTTCAGTGAAGTGACAGGGCGTGCGCACTACATAGAAAGCGCTTACAGAGTTCGCCACTGTAATCGTAGTGCGCACGCGCTGTACATCGGGTGAGTGCGCAGGCGCAGGATTTCAGCGCTAGCCCGGAGAAGAAGGGGGGCGTGATTATAGGATGCAGGGCGGTGTTGGGAGCAGGAAGGTCGGCGCAGATGCGGTGCTCAGACAAGAAGAACACGCCCCACGGTCCCCCGAAGCCTCATTAGCATATTTTTAAAAGTGTGTTTTCCTGGCTAATGGCTGATTGCTTCTGGCATATAAAGGTATGTGTGGGGAAAGGATTAAGAGCCCTATGTGCCTATAAATCTAATGACATAGGTTGAAAACTGATGACAGAGCCTCTTTAATGACTCATACTTCACACTCGTTTAGACACTGCAAATATACATTTAAACATTAGTGTAAGGAGCAGAAAATGAGCAATGTAAAGCATGCGTACTAGTTGTTAAAAGACATGATGAAATCCAAGTCTTTGAGCAAGTGCAATGAGACTAGAGCTGACTTATGAAGTAGGCCCGCTTCACATATATCAGTTGTACTCAGCGCTATTTGACCTCTGGGGTCATAAGTGATCCAGCAGATGAATATGAACGATCCCATAGAAAACTATGGAATCAGGTTTGACTTCAATTCATTTCCCCCATCAGCATTTTTTGCATCACGCCGAATAGACAGCTTACAGAACCTCATACAGCTTATGTATCCATATAAAAACTGGGTTATTTAAAGAGGACCTTTCATGCTTTTATTTTACAGTAGCTAAATACCTTTACTGGGAGGGTACCCCCCGCTGATGCTGCCACCCGGTGAGGTTTTTCAAAATAGTGCTCCTGCACCCCGCTGTGCCCCCCCTGTATTTCTCCCGCTCAGTATGCTAATACTGAGCATCGGAACAGGGAGGAGGAGACGCCAGGGTTTCTCAATGGGCGTCTCCTTCTCCCTGGCTGTGCCGCGATCCAATCACATCGGAGAGCGGCACAGCCAAGGAGTTTTTTTCTCCCTGGCTGTGACGCTCTCCTGGCTGTGATGCTGTGTAGCTGGGTCATGTGACCAACTCCCTGACCTCCTACTGACCCAGGACAGGAAGCCAGTTACTTCTCTATTCATTCATTCTCTATTCATTCCTATGAGACTCAGAGTGAGGCTCCCATAGGAATGCATAGAGAAATAAACTTCCGGCAACACATAAGATGCTGTGTGCGTTGGTGAGTCTGATTGCTGGTCACATGACACAGGGAGATATAACTCACAAATGACACTGGTAAGAAAATGACATTCACTACAGATTACATCATGTACATTTCTAGCAGGACATGCAATAAAATCTCTAGGTCCCAAAGTCTCTAGGTCCCAAACTTGGTTGGGGGGATGGGGAGCTTGCAGTACGAAGGTTAGTTGCTAGCTACACACACTCTTGGCCCCAAAATTAATTTATCACCAGCTAATTAACATCACAGAAAAGATCTGAAGCTCAAGGGTAAGCCTGAAGTACATTTAAATAACATAACATTGTATAACACAGATATATATAAAACATCAGGAATGTCATATCACATAGCCAATCAGTAACAATGCCTCCAGCATAAGAGAAGATTTTTGTATCTGCTGTCCATTTTGGTGAATAGATGAGGATGCTGAGCAGAAGATCTCTCCTTTTCAACACGGAATTCCCTAATTGAGACAGATTTTTTTTTAAATTAGACAGCCCCTTATTAGCGGTATTCTCTGTATAGCATATCCACAGGTATGCTGACTTCTGCATCCAGGCAGAATAGCAATGACACATCTGCAACTAAAGTCTATTGAGAATGTTATCTCCCCAGGTAGAATGGAGTCAAAGGGCCCAAGTTCTCTATATAGATGGAAGATAGACCAATCAGACATTCCTTCCATATCCTATGGATTGGCCATAATTATTTATGATGGTAAAACCGCTTGAAATTGTTTCTATGCATCATTTATAAGAACAAAAAACAATGACATACCATATGTTCTGCTATGCATTGTACCGATAATATTTCCATCAATATGCAACCCAATGCTCCTTAAAATGAATGTGTCTAAGCAGTGTTTCCCAACCAGTGTATCATGATAATGGTTTACTGGGTAAAAAAGCAACAGCAAAAGCGATCACTTATTTTTTTTGTAAGGTTGGTGTTGTTTTACAGATTCTGCAGGAAGCAAAAAATGTAGGGGTTCACTTCGGTTGGGACTTACATGATATTACATGATATTTTAGCATCTCCATCACACCGATAATGCTCTGAGGATCAGTATTTACACCCATAGACACTTATGATGATGTAAAAAGTGCTAGATCACAGCGTGTTCATGGGCCATTAACCTTTAATGTGTAAAACATTGCCAAATAAACATTGTCTATAACAAGTAAAAGCCAGAGCCCATTCATAAGAAAAGGAACTTCAGTACTGAGACATCACTACATTGACTACAGATGTTGCTTATTTAAAGGGGTATTATCATCTTGGACAATGGGGGAATATCGCTAGGATATGCCCCCATTGTCCTATAGGTGCGGGTCCTGCCGCTGGGACCCGCACCATATCGAGAACGGAGCCCCCAAAGTGAAGAAGTGCGCAAGTGCGGCCCGCTCTCCATTCACTTCTATGGGGCCACCGCAAATAGCCGAGCGCTGGCTCGGCTATCTCCGTCGGCTCCATAGAAATGAATGGGAGCGCACTGCGCATGCACAGCCACCGCTCCCATTCATTTCTATGGAGCCGACGAAGATAGCCGAGCTTGGCTATTTGCGGCGGGCCCATAGAAGTGAGTGGAGAGCGGGCCGCGCTTGCGCGGTGCGCACTTCTTCACTTTGGGGGCCCGTTCTCGATATAGGTGAGGGTCCCAGCGGCGGGACCCGCACCTATAGGATAATGGGGGCATATCCTAGCGATATGCCCCCATTGTCCAAGATGAGAATACCCCTTTAAGACTTGAAGAGAAAAAGTCATTCCGAACTTATATTAATTATGAATGTGAAATTGTGTCTTTCAAAGGATTCTTTAAAGCCCACACTAGATTTATAGGGAAAATTTTAGTTTGTGTAAGTTGTATCATAGCCACTGAAAATGAATTTTAAACCTTAAAGGGGTTCTCCGGGAATTAAGAAAATGAAAGTACTTAAATATTACTTTATTATTAATATATTTCCAAATACCTTTTCATTAGTTATAATGGCTCGTTTTGTCCAGGGAGCAATCATTAGGAGAGATAAAATGTCCACCGTCCTATTAACACACACAGAACCTGAGGTGGTCACACATGCTCAACAGCCACCAGCCATATCTACTGTTAGAAGAGCTGAAAGTTACAGGGAGAGATCAGCAACTGAAAGTACATGTCCCCTAACAAAGGACATACCCCCTGAGAATGGATACATTCAGGGAAATTTCCCAGCGGGCTGATGTCAGGGAGGGGGGGTGGCCAAACCCACCTCTCTGCCGCTGGCTGGGTATGTTATGAGCTCTCAGCGCTAATTAATGCTGAGAATCAAGTACTCATATACCCAGCCAGTGACCTCACATGTCCTCCTGAATTCAACTATGGCCCGCATCTCACTTCTTATGCCCCCTGCTCTATATCTTAATCAGAGACAACTGGTGGAGAAAGAGGACAGAAAATGGCTTCCAGAGTGTACAGCTTTTGGGGCAATATATTGTGCTGCACTGTGGTACATGGTATTTTGCGCTATGGTATTGCTGACCAATCCTACTTATGTTGCCCCGCCCCCAGACAATTTAGACACTCCTACAACATGGGGCTGCTTTTAGTTGTTTTCCAGGGCCACTTTAAGTTCCCAATCCGTCCCTGGATACACTTCTTGAGCACAGACACACCCCTGAGAAAGTATATCCCCCTCAGAATGGAAATACCCTTCAGGATATGCCCCTGAGAATGGAAATGCCCCTGAGGAAGGATATGCCTTCTGAGCTGCCCATCTGAAGAGAATTTAGGAATGCAATTGGAACACTAAATAGTGGGAGCTCTAGAACCATGTAAGGCACATGGCCGATTCTAGATTTGTTAGAAAGCAATTGTTATGTACTATATTATGCCTGTTATTTTTTACATCATGGCATAGCCCCTTTAAACTTAGATATAAATTGGATAATTGGATGCCATAATACTTCCCAGTAATATATTAGAAATCTATTGAGAATGTTCCAGAAAGTAAATTGTTCTGTATCTTAGTAACCATATAAATAGATTCTAAGGTCTGCAAAAGTGGAAAATAATTGAAAATCTTACAATTATAAATTTTGATAGCACTGAATATTTTGAACACTGGAACAATACTATAATAGTGGTTATCAAGCATCCAATGCTGCAAGAATCAACACAAATTACAAGTATGTCTATTGAAAAGTTCAAATTGGTGTTGTCTTTGGCAATTGTGTCCTCAACTTCCTTATGGCTCATAATTCACTTGTATCTGTAGAGTGAATACAAGTCATTGCTACCTGAAGAGGATAGGACCAACCAGGACCAGTTTGCTCTCTTTAAAGGTCCAATAGCTGCTTCCTGCCCTGCCTTTATGGTAGGCTTGCCCTTGGAAATTAATGAATACCAAAAAAAAAAAAAAAAAAAAAAAGAAATAAGTATAGTTTGCTCAAAATATATTGTACAGTCCCAGTGTATTTATATGTCAAGGAATATCAATAAGATCAAAAAATAATATTTTTCTTTATTGAAGTGATAAGTATTATGACAGAGGTCATAAGTATCAAGGCCACACGTATGAATAGTGCATTATACAGAATGAGACTCTGAAGCAGTGAATCCTGTAGCATATCTCACCTGGCTTATGACTTGGATTGACATTGGCTTGTGTAGGCAATGACCCAATACACAATTTAAGATACATTTTCCATGCTTTTTCTATCATGGCGGTTAGTAATGAAGAACTGGCCACAGACTGATGGCAACTCGGCAGTGAAACAACCACATCCATATTGATATGTCGCAAACCAATTTTCTCCCATGTTAGACCTTCAACTTTAATTTATTAGTAACATTTTCCTATGGGTCCTTCTGTCACATTAGCATCAAAGGAAATCTTTATTGGAACTACTGATCTGTTTGAGGATTGTAGTGCTAAAAAGCACTCTGTTTGATAATGGTCTCACCAGTGAATTCCCTAGAGGCCATAGGAAGCAAGGACATGGGATAAATGAAAGCAAGCCTCAAATCCAACTCAAACCCAAGGGCTTGCGTGGGATAGAAAATCCAGATGAGCTGCTCTTTCTGGGATTTCAGAAAAAATGAAAAACTGACAAGGTCGAATAAAGAGATTATTTTAAATCAGACAGTTATTTACAACAAATAACAAGCAAATAAAGGGGGACAAGTTGGTAGAATACTGTGCAAGCACTGTGAAATTGAGTGCCCCATGATGGTGATCAAATAGGTAATAAATTTATAATGATCTGTTTATTATTAATAATAATAATAATCTTTATTTCTATAGCGCCAGCATATTCAGCAGCGCTTTACAATCAGAGGGTTTATGTACAAACAAAAGCATACATAGCAACAAACAAGTCAACAATTAAAACAAGAGGAATAAGGGCCCTGCACAACAGCTTACAAACTATGAGGAGATAGGAAGAGACACAATGGTATGTTTTGTAAAATGGTGTAGTAGTCTTAACAAAATAGGGGAGTAGATATAAATCTGCAGGAGCCAGTCTCCAGCCAAGATCTGTAGTGCTATTGAGTACACAGGGTGTGGTCAGGGGTATAACTACCACAGCGGCAGACATGTGGGGGCCCAGTCTTAGTTGGGGTCATCCCCTCTTATACCGGAGGTGAAAACTTGGTCAGGACTCTACCCTCTAAAGGAACAACTTTGAGCAAATGAGGCAGTGGAAAAAATGGCCCAAGGGTCATTGAAAAGGATTTAGGCGGAGACCCTTAAGTCCTGTGTGAGGGGCCTGGTTTGATCCATGCTATGGGGCCCTTACTTCTCTATGTATGCCACTGAGTGTGGTGGATACTTTTGGATGATGGATCAGGCTCTGACCAATAATGTGAGGGGGAAATGGAGAAGAGTTAGACTAGAAGATGTAATAGGCCACCCTACAAATATGTGTTTTTAGATGGCGCTGTAAACTTGTTTGGGGTAGAACATTACAGAGAATTGGTGTAGGCCAAGAGAAGTCTTGGAGACAGGAGTGAAAGATTCAGATTATTGAGGATGTTATTCATAAATCATTTGCAGAGCATTGAGCATAGGTTGTAGACAGAAATGAGGGAGGAGATATAGAGGGTGCAGCACTGTCGAGAGCTTTGTGGGAGAGGGTGAGAAGTTTGAATTAAATCTGATACTGTATGGGCAACCAATACAATGATTGCCATAAAGTAGATTCATCTTTGTAGCATTTAGACAGAGAGATTAGCCTGGCTAATGCACTCAGAATAGATTGGAGAAGGGAGAGTTTAGTGAAGGGAAGACCGATTAACAATGAGTTATAGTAATCAAGATGAGAACAGATCAGGTCAAAAATTAGAATTTTTGTTTCCATGGGTTTCCATGGTAAGAAAATGGAGAATTCTAGAGATGTTTTTGAGGAGCAGGCAACATGAGTGGGTGAGTGATTGAATATAAGAGGTGAAGGACAGATCAGAGTCAAAGATGAAACCGAACCAGCAGGTATGCTGCCTAGCTGTTATGGTAATACCACACACTGAGAGGGAAATATCAGGTTTAGGTAGGTTAGTAGATGGAAAAAACAAAAATAGTTCAGCAAATAATACACTTTTAAAGAGAGGCAAAGAGATAGGAAGAAACCCAAGAGAGACCAGTGTCCTTAAGTCCAATAGATTGAGGCATGCTGAGTAGGAGTTGGTGTCTACAGTGTAAAATGCTGTAGAGATAGCAAGAAGAATGAGTAGAGAGTTTCTGTTGAGTGTAGAATGCACAAACCAGATTGTAAGGAGAGCGTTAAGAGAGATACCGGATGAGAGTAAACTAGATGCCCCAGTTTAGAGATGAAGGGGAGATTAGAGACAGGCCTGTAGTTAGTAGTGCAGGAAGGGTCAAGAGTTGTTGTTTTTATTATTGTGATTTTGATGGAATGTTTAAAAGAGGGGAAGAAACCAAAAGAGAGAGAGAGAGGTTTAAAATTTTAGTTAGGAACTTGGGAGAGAGAGACTAGAGAAGGTGGGATGAAACGGGGTCACTAGTGCAGGTTGTAGGGCAAGAATAAGAGAGGAGCCTAGAGAATTAGCTATGAGAGTTGCAGTCATTTTCTTAGGGGAAGGAGAAAAAAACATGGTCTAAAATGGCAGAAAATTGCTCAGACCCCATATTCTGTTGCGCATATCAAACCGGGGGAGCAAATTCCTGCACATGTGATCCGTTGCTAACAGCAATCCCCAGCAAAAATGCATACAATGGAGGATGCCTGCAGCAGACCACATGTACCACAAAACCATCCTACACAAGGTAACAAATTGTGTGGATGTGGCGAACTATATAATCAAACAATCACTAGTAGAGGTGCACTGCGGCGGTAATGCAATTGACAATATATGGCTAAACCCTCACACTGATGTTAAAATGAGACTTTCGCCAGTATATTCTTATATCAAGAACATACCGGAGCCCGAGCACTGTGTCAAGGTATCTCAGTGGCACGGGACCTAACACTAACCTGCCTTGCCGTATGAGCAATTGCGGAAGGAGCATATAGGCCGACACACAGCAACCAACTCCTAGTTACCTCCAGCGTTAGATCACACATGCAATGGGAGGAGGGAGGAGACTATGAGCCCCACCTACCAATGACTTATGTGACTCAGGCTGCACAGCTGCACCAGAATGTTACCATAAGATGTAAGTAATGGTACATTCAGACCTGGAGTTGCCACACCTCCAGGTGTAAATGTTCAAATACAATCACAGAAAAAAACGTGGTCTAAAATGGCAGAAAATTGCTCAGACCCCATATGCTGTTGCGCATATGAAACCGGAGGAGCAAATTCCTGCACATGTGATCCGTTGCTAACAGCAATCCCCAGCAAAAATGCATACAATGGAGGATGCCTGCAGCGGACCACATGTACCACAAAACCATCCTACACAAGGTAACAAATTGTGTGGATGTGGAGAACTATATAATCAAACAATCACTAATAGAGGTGCACTGCGGCGGTAATGCAATTGACAATATATGGCTAAACCCTCACGCTGATGTTAAAATCAGGAGGAGTGCTCTAGAATGCGCACTGCCACTCCATTCAAATTCTCTGGGAGTCCCATAGACTTTGAATGGAGCAGCAATGTGCATGCCCAACCACTGTTCTATTCAAACTGGGAATAAAGTCCCCAATTGTTCAGCAACCTATTCTGTGAATAGGTGATCAATTCTCATTCTTCATCCATTCTTCATGGGAAGGGGGGTTCTCCATTCCGGACCCTTATCTATAAACCATTGCGGAGAGCAGGCAAAAAAAAGTGCTTGTCCCTCTGAAGGACCGAAACTGTGAACATTATATAGATAGCCCATTGATTTCAGTGAGACATTTATAATGCTTAATTTGCCCTTTTTTTAGCAATGCAGGGGGTGGAACACTTCTGCTGAGGTCAGCTTTGTGATTTGGGTCTCTGCAGGAGGATTACTAATAATTGGCTCATATTTGGGCAACCCTTCCAAAAAAATAGCAAATATTTTCCAAAATAGACAATCCTTTTAAATATTTGTGCATAAGAGAAGGCATAATGAATATACACAATAGAGAAGCATGTCATTATATGGGGCAAGAATATGGTTTACCTGACAGAACCTGCACTAGATAATTTACCAGCACTTACCAGATTCCCGTAACCCTAAAAGAGAGTAAATAGAGAACTAGATTACAGGAATATGGAATTAGCATATGACAACATTTATTTGCACTTGCATGCACTTTGGTTTTAAAATGTTTTGGCAGTGAGTCCAAACATAATTAATCAGCTAGACAAGCTAGGAATAATTGTATTAAAACTGTGCATCTTCCGAACTTGGCAAAGAACTTGAAGTCTGAGCCAAGGCATTTTATGTGGTTGTAAATCTGTCAGGAGTGATATATCTTGACAAAATAAGAAATAGGAATCTAAACATTTTCACTACTTCATACAGGTTTTATCACCGAGTCTCTAAACCTATCAGTGATTTTTTTCTGTCTTTATTTCCTCTTTATTGAATTGTATATACGTAGCTATTTTATGATTTATTAGACAAAAATAAACAAGCATATGGAAATATGCTACCTGATTTTATGGAATATAATGCTGAGTAGTAAGGCTGTGTACACCAGCAGAATGTATACTATCTGTTTTAGAAAATGCTGTGCAAGTAGTCTTAGAGAATAAGTGATGGAGTAAGAAACATTGGTATAATAATCAAAAATGCAGAATTATTATATTTTATGTATATATGTTTTATGTACAGTGATCCCTCAAGATATAATGGCCTCAGGATACAATATTTTTAACGTACAATGGTCTTTTCTGACCCATCGTAAGTTGAAACTAGACTCAACATACAATGCCTCAGACACGGATCCAACTAATGAAGGTCACTTCTCTGGTAAAATAACTGTATAGTTGCTAGTTAGCAGCTATTCCTGACTATTATATGTAAGGACTTGTTTTATCGGACTTAGTTATCTGCTTATTTTTTTTATAAATCAACATTTTCTCTTATCTTGGATGACTTTGAAACCAATTACTCAACTTACAATGGTCTTCGTGGAGCCAATTAATATTGTAACTTGAGGGACCACTGTACTGAGTCATCATGAAGATCATCATCAAGAATTCATTCAAGGGTCATCTTCAGATTTTTCAAAGGCCATCTGTTGTGATTGGAGCAAGTTTTGTTTTTTACATTCTGCTTGTGGTGGGGTGATGACTATGTCATTCTTGATTGTGCACTCTCCCCATTCATCTAAGACCAGAGTATTGTATACCAATTTTTTTGCTATTCCTCTAATGTAATTTTCACCCATTTTACTTTTTAACTTATCTATCTCCAACTCTTGTCTCTTCCGTTTCTATGGGTTGGTAGCAGCTCATCAAGCATCTGCATCTTCAAGGAGTACATTGAAATCAGGTTTTATTAACCCCTTCCTCTCCAGCATGAAAAATAGTACCTCAAACACAACCCCAATGTTCCCACTAATAAATATTACTGGTATAGAAATGATATGCAATGCTTCCCTCCATTTTCATTCTCCACTGTCTATAGAGAGATAGAGAGATAGCTATATGTTTCTATGAATTTAGAAGTAGGGAAGAATGAATAAAAGATGCCTGGGCTGCATCACTCTAAGATCACTATGCCGGCACTGAGAGGAGATTAGGGAAGTTACTGATCATGTCGGTCCACCACTGGACCAGAATGTCAGTCAGAGGAGAAACAGCAGAGAGGAAAATGTAATATTCATTAAAAAAAACCAACAATATTTTCATGCCCTGTATATTGCAATAATACTTGATTTCAAATGCCTTATACATATTAATATTTTTCTTAGGTTAACTTCCTTAATATAGAATAAATCTGAGTTCATTTGTAGGGCTAAATTCAAGATCAGAAATGTAAGTACCCTGGTGTACAGGTACTCTGTGTGGTATAGGGACCCATCTAAGTGAAGTTGTCTCGTTGTGGCAGGTGGACTCACATAATTTCATCTAAATGTATGCAAAAAACCTTGGATTTATATACTAATTATAGTAGTACTGCCATAGAAATAAAAATTAACTTACCATATGTATTAAAGTATGGCATTAGAATCACACCAGGAAAAGTGATGAGCATAATCTATGTTTTGTTTTTAAAATAAATGATTCAAAATGTGATCTTAGATCTTTGTTAAACAGAACATCAGAATGACAATTTCAAAGCCCTTATAGCAGCAACTAGGCCATGGACTTTTATGTGGCTGCTGATCACCATATATCCCTTTGATAGCACTAAGTAGACAAGGATCAGAGACAGTGAAAGAATCTTTCTCCTTGGCAGAGACAAAGATTGGTTGATCCAAGTACCAGAGTTCCTAAAGTGAAGACTGAGGACCCTAATCCTTTGTTCCTCCCTACCAAGATGGAAATAGTGGAGAGGTGTTGAAGCAGTGGCAGCCAAGTGTACTTAATTTGTTGCTTTGGTACCTCCCATACAGTTGTATGGATCACCAGTGAGGGCATCTGTGGTCACCGCCTCATACAACCTCTTCCCACCATGGTGGAGTGGATAAAAGGATGGAAGACCCCTGTTCTAGCAACGTTCCAGTGATCTGGCCTTGCCACAGAATAGATGATAAATGTTAATGGATTTAACAGTAGCTTATCACATTGAGCACTGTTGGATGCCAGTGGTTCCGGTATAAAAAAAAGACTACAATTCTAGATTTGGGCATTCTTCTCTGAATGTATTTACTATGAGGTAAAGTAGAAAAGTATAACCAGGGTAGGACTAGCACACCAGAGTAGCAGAGGATTACCGGATGGGCCCAAACGCTGATACCATAATGGGCCCCAGGATCTGAAAGAAAAGAAACATTTGGAGCTGCCTTTGGAGCCAGTCACTAGCCACTACAGACAAAACCTATTGATTCAAAATTTATTAAACTTTATTTAGATATAAATAGGGGTTAAACCTCAAGAATAGTTTCCTGTGGTAGACCTCAAGAACCCCAGTTTGAAACTGAGTATGACCTACTTCTTTATATGGATAATACATAGTGAATTTACTCTTTGTACAGGTAAAAAAAATGAGAGTGGCATTAACAATGAGCTGTAGGGTCAGTGCTTGTAATCCTGTTTATATTTCATGATGCAGAATAACAGATATACATCAAACACTATTAGAAAATGAAAAGACTATTGCTTGTAGGTTACCAGATTTATATTGTAAATATACCTGGTACATTATTCAGAAGATATAAAATATTTAGTTTGATTTTTTATTTTATTGCTTGCAGGTGTTCCTCTGCTCAGCAGTGTATGTGTTAGAATCTGCTGGACGAAATGATTTAGTTGCTGCATGCAACAATGATCCCTATTGGGTACAGCAGGACTTCTGTTAACGTGGAAATCATACTGAAGAAAATTATACACTGACTTAATCAACAATTAATCAGGTGTAAACATTTTCAAACCTAATAAAACACTATAAAAATTTCTGCCCAGCTCATAATAACAATCTAAAATAAATACCTAAAATTAAATATACATAAACATATTCTAGATCCATGGTCCTGCTTCCTGTCAGGAAGGGCAGTTCTTGTCCAGAGACAGAGTTGAGGCCGCACATTGTCAGAGCTCCTACTCATTCCCAGTTCTCCAGAGAGATCACTTATTTTCCAGCCTCAAGTGAAGTCTTCAGTCGCTAGACAGCAGAGTGAACTGCTACAACCAGCATTAAAGACACTGCTGCAAGGCGAGGGATTACAGCCAAGACACCTATCACCTATAACGTAACTAGGCAAGTGCCAAATTGCTGCCATCCAACCTGCCTCCATAACCCTTACTTGAGAAGATTTGCACTTGAGGTCTGCTGCAACTCAATGTATTTTAGGTTCTAAGTTGAACTTAGAGAAACTTTAATACGATTAATTCTAGCCTCATTTTTCAGAGCTACATTTCCACTGCTCCGATCCCCAGGGAGCAACGGCCTGAGGGAGTAGACCGTGAAACAACATTTCATTAGGGCCAATATCACTCCTATCCCCTACCACGCTCCTCCATGGCTTGCTGCAGATACTGCAGTTTAAAAACTAAAGAGAATATTACCCTTTCCTGGCCCTGGAAAAAATACTAAAAGTGGCCCCGTTTTTTAGTCGGGTTAAAATTGATGGAAGGCAGGGCCAGCAATACCATATTGTGGCACATTATACCAAAAAGAACCCCAACAGAGCCAAATACCACAGTCCATCACAAAATACTGCCACCAGCAGCAGAAAATACATCCCAAAAAACTTCCACTGGCGGGTCGTGAGGAGGGCTCAGATGGCCCACTGGGTATCGGCCCACTGGGAAATTCCCCTGTAAGGTCTATGGCCAATCCGCCCCTGAGTACTGGAATAAATGGGTCTGAAGCCTTCTGTCTCAATCCTCAATCTAACCCCTTCCCGACCACCCCATGTAAATTTACGTCAGCAGTCGCTCCGCTTGCGAGCGGAAAGGGTGCCATAGCTGTCGGGGCCTGCTGTTTTAACCTGGAACTAATGTATGCGATCAACGATAACAAATGTGACCAGGAGCATACGCTTCCGGCCATGCTTCGATCCTTGCCGAGGGGAGCCAGATGCACTGTGCGGCAACCTCTGTACTCAGGAGTGGTACGAGGCTAGCGCACATTAGTTCCTATGATGAGCCTACCTTGTTTTTTTTCTAAAGTTTTTCATTTTTTTCAGTATTAAAATGCAAGAAAAACTATACAAATGTGGTTTTGTTATAATAGTATTGACTTTGAGAATAAAAGTAACAGGTCAGTTTTACCACATAAGAAACGGTATTAAAAAATACCCCATAAAACTGTGTTTTTTTAATAAGTCCACCCCATTTGGAATTTTTTTCCCACTTTCCACCACATTGTATGCAATCGTAAATGATGCCATTAGAAAGTACATATTGCCCTGCAAAAAACAAGACTGAATACGGCTATGTGAATGAAAAACTAAAAAAGTTATAACTTTGGGTGGGCTTGGAGTGAAAAACAAAAAAAATGAAAATTACCCGGTCTTGAAAAGGTTAAAGAAGAAAATGACAAAGACATTTGCAAGCATTTTTTAGTGCATATAATTGTGCTGATATTGTAGGACCAAGCCATTTATTGCTTCTTCTATCAGAGTTGCCAGAAATGAATCATATACATTTATCACATCGTGATAAGCTGTCCAGCCGGCTGTATTATACTGTAGTTCTGTCTCTCTTGTAGTGATAGATTTTTCACAAGAAAAATGCCTAAAATTAGTAACAACTGCGATCTACTGGAAGTACGAGTAAGACCCAGTAGGCCTATTCGAGAC
Organism: Rhinella marina; assembly: GCA_900303285.1. Taxonomy (NCBI): domain Eukaryota; kingdom Metazoa; phylum Chordata; class Amphibia; order Anura; family Bufonidae; genus Rhinella; species Rhinella marina. Next base: position 43,756 of record ONZH01022226.1, on the reverse strand, counting down.
ATAGAGGATTTATTGGTCTTAAAATTGCAATCTATACCACATACTGAAGCCAAATAATATGCCCTATTTAAATTAATACATAATGACAGAGGCGGTTATCACATTAATTTAATATAAAATATACATAATATAAAAACAAACATGACATCTAATGTAAACGTTTATGCACACTATAGCAACCACAGACATTAGAATTTTGTTGGTGGATCCCAATGATCCTGGAATTTTTTTTGTAGAAGATAAGCAGAGCCAATTATGGCTGTCAGTCCTTTATCTCCCAGATGTTTGCTCTGACTTTGGGCTTGCTTTGTAAGTGGGCTGTGTATAGGTGGAGTTAAAAAACCGGAGTTCTGGTTCTGAGTGTGAATTTGTGGGAGTGACTGCAAATAACTGTCTAGTTGATTGCAAAGGTCTTTGTTTGTTTAGTGGTTGCATTTGGTTATAACATTTAAACCCATTTTTTTTCTCTGTTGTGTACCTGGTGAAGGGGAGTGGTTAGCAATCCCAGGTGCTATAAATTACATAGCTAAACTCTTATAGAGCTTGCTCTGACTTTGGGCTTGCTTTGTAAATGGGCTATGTATAAGTGGAGTTAAAAAAACGGAGTTTAAGACAAGGAGCAAAAAGTAAGGTGGGAGAGATTTTCCTTGTGTGTTAACGTGATTTGTAGTCCTCCAGCTACAGCAAACCCTAATCATATATTTACTGTTTTTCTGTACTGTACTGTATATCCCCATCTAGCAGGTGCTCCATGGACAATGCTACTAAGTGTGTGTCCTGTGCAATGTATGCATGCCTTGAAGAACCATTCATGGGTGAATACATTTGCACTAGATGCAATCACGTTGCATATTTGGAAGCCCAGATCTTGGATCTAAATAAGCAGCTTGGCATACTTAGGGGCATTGAACACCTGGAGAGAGGCTTAGACCTCACAGTGCAGGCACTGGCTGGGGTCAGTGAAGAGGAGGAGGGAGGAGATGGGCAAGAGCAGGACTATCAGGTCAGCAGTTGGGTTAATGTAGTAAGGAGGGGTAGAGGGAAAAGTGCCAGGGAGGCTAGTCCTGAGCTGGAACACCCTAGTAAATATGCCTGTTTGGCTGATATTAGGGATGAAAGCCCAGGACCAGCGACACTGCAGCAGGCTGTTTCTCCTAGAACCAGGAGGATGACCACTGCAGGAAGGATGGGAAAAGGAGAGCAGCAAAGGCCAGACAGATGCTGGTGGTAGGGGACTCTATAATTAGGCGGACAGACAGGGTCATCTATCGCCGAGACCGTGAATGCCGAACAGTGTGTTGTCTCCCGGGTGCTCGGGTTCGGCATATCGCGGATCGGATTGACAGATTGCTGGGTGGGGCTGGGGAAGACCCGGCGGTCATGGTACACATTGGCACCAATGACAAAGTCAGGGGGAGATGGAAGGTCCTTAAAAATGATTTTAGGGAACTAGGAGAGAAGCTCAAGTCCAGGACCTCCAAGGTAGTGTTTTCAGAAATACTACCAGTGCCACGAGCGTCACTAGAGAGACAACGGGAGATTAGGGAGTTAAATAAGTGGCTCAGAGGCTGGTGCAGGAAGGAAGGGTTTGGGTTCATGGAGAACTGGGCCGACTTCTCTGTCGGCTACAGACTCTACAGTAGGGATGGGCTGCACCTTAATGGGGAGGGTGCAACTGCCCTGGGGGAAAAAATGGTTAGACGGCTGGAGGAGCTTTTAAACTAGGATCTGGGGGGAGGGTGGGGGGTAATACTAATAAGGGGGTAGATAGTGAAGATAGAGAGTGGGTCATAGGAAGAAAAAGTGAGGGGTTAGTGGGGGCTGGGGTTAGTGAGGAATTTAGGGAGAATATTGGGCAAAACATCAACCAAAGTAACCCAAAAACCCTGGATATTCACTTCACAGGTAATAGTAATTTAAGAAGGGGGGTAAAAAATATACATAGACCTCTTAAGTGTATGTACACTAATGCCAGAAGCCTGACTAATAAAATTGGTGAACTGGAATTAGTGATGTGTGAGGAGGACTATGACATAGTGGGAATAACTGAGACATGGCTGGATGATACCTATGACTGGGCAGTTAACGTACAGGGTTACAGTCTTTTTAGAAAGGATCGCCAAAACCGGAGAGGGGGAGGGGTCTGCCTTTATGTAAAGTCCTGTCTAAAGCCCACACTCCGGGAAGATATAAGTGAGGGACATGAAGATGTGGAGTCACTGTGGGTAGAAATAAATGGAGCCAAAAACAATAATAAAATACTAATAGGAGTTTATTATAAACCCCCTAGTATACCAGAGCCCATAGAAAATCTACTTCTAAACGAAATAGACGAGGTGGCAAATCATAATGAGGTCGTTATTATGGGGGATTTCAACTACCCAGATATAGACTGGAAAACTGAAACCTGTATATCTCATAAAGGAAACAGGTTCTTGGAAATAACCAAAGACAATTACCTTTCCCAACTGGTTCAGGACCCGACTAGAGGGACGGCCATACTGGACTTAGTATTAACCAATAGACCTGACAGAACAACAGATGTGCAGGTCGGGGGACTCCTAGGAAATAGTGACCATAATATAATAACCTTCCAATTGTCATTCAAAAGAGCGTTTCTTCAGGGAACTTCAAAAAAGCTAAATTTAGCCAACTAAGAGAGGCCATAGGCCTAACTAACTGGGACAAAGTCCTCAAAAATAAAAATACAGCCACAAAATGGGATATTTTTAAAAGCATCCTAATATCTAATTGTGAGAGGTACATACCTTATGGGAATAAAAGGTTAAGGAACAAGAAAAAAACAATGTGGATAAACAGAACTGTAAAGAAAGCAATAAATGACAAACAGAAAGCATTTAAATCACTAAAACAGGAGGGGAGCGAGGAAGCATTGAAAAACTACAAGGAAAAAAATAGAATATGTAAAAGACAAATAAAAACAGCCAAACTAGAGACCGAGAGATTAATCGCCAAAGAAAGTAAAACTAACCCTAAAATGTTCTTTAATTATATAAATGGTAAAAAGTATAAACCTGAAGGTGTCGGCCCCTTACAGAGTAATGAGGGGGGAGTTGCAGAGAGCGATGAGGAGAAAGCAAAGCTACTAAATATCTTTTTCTCCACTGTATTCACTGAGGAAAATAAACTGTCAGATGAAATGCAGAATATAAAAGTAAATTCCCCATTAAAAGTGCCCTGTCTGACCCAGGAAGAAGTAGAGCTGCGTCTTAAAAAGATTAAAATAGACAAATCGCCAGGACCGGATGGCATACACCCCCGTATCCTAAGAGAATTAAGTAATGTCATCGCCAGACCCTTATTTCTGATATTTAAGGACTCTATACTGACAGGGAGTGTTCCACAGGATTGGCGCATAGCAAATGTGGTGCCAATATTCAAAAAGGGTCCAAAAACAGAGCCCGGGAACTATAGGCCGGTAAGTTTAACATCTGTCGTGGGTAAACTGTTTGAGGGTTTTCTAAGAGATGCTATCTTGGAGTACCTCAATGAAAATAAGCAAATTACTCCATATCAGCATGGCTTCATGAGGGATCGGTCATGTCAAACCAATTTAATCAGTTTCTATGAGGAGGTAAGTTCTAGACTGGACCGCAGCGAATCAATGGATGTCGTATATCTGGACTTCTCCAAAGCATTTGACACTGTACCACATAAAAGGTTAGTATATAAGATGAGAATGCTTGGCCTGGGAGAAAATGTCTGTATGTGGGTAAGTAACTGGCTCAGTGATAGAAAACAGAGGGTGGTTATTAATGGTACATACTCAGATTGGGTCACTGTAACTAGTGGGGTACCACAGGGGTCAGTATTGGGCCCTATTCTCTTCAATATATTTATTAATGATCTTGTAGAAGGCTTGCACAGTAAAATATCAATTTTTGCAGATGACACTAAACTGTGTAAAGTAATTAACACAGAAGAGGACAGTACACTGCTACAGATGGATGTGGATAGACTGGAGGCTTGGGCAGAGAAGTGGCAGATGAGGTTTAACACTGACAAATGTAAAGTTATGCATATGGGAAGGAATAATGCAAGTCACCAGTACATACTAAATGGTAAAATATTGGGTAACTCTGACATAGAAAAGGACCTAGGAATTTTAGTGAACAGAAATCTAAGCTGCAGAAACCAGTGTCAGACAGCTGCTGCCAAGGCCAATAAGATAATGGGCTGCATCAAAAGAGGCATAGATGCCCGTGATGAGAACATAGTCCTGCCACTTTACAAATCACTAGTCAGACCACACATGGAGTACTGTGTACAGTTCTGGGCTCCTGTGAACAAGGCAGACATAGCAGAGCTGGAGAGGGTTCAGAGGAGGGCAACTAAAGTAATAACTGGAATGGGTGGACTACAGTACCCAGAAAGATTATCAAATTTAGGCTTATTCACTTTAGAAAAAAGACGACTGAGGGGAGATCTAATAACTATGTATAAATATATCAGAGGTCAGTACAGAGATATCTCCCACGATCTATTTATCCCCAGGACTGTGACTGTGACGAGGGGCCATCCTCTGCGTCTGGAGGAAAGAAGGTTTGTACACAAACATAGAAGAGGATTCTTTACGGTAAGAGCAGTGAGACTATGGAACTCTCTGCCTGAGGAGGTGGTGATGGTAAGTTCACTACAAGAGTTCAAGAGGGGCCTGGATGTATTTTTGGAGGGTAATAATATTACAGGTTATAGTTACTAGAGAGGGGTCGTTGATCCAGGGAGTAATTCTGATTGCCTGATTGGAGTCGGGAAGGAATTTTTTTCCCTAAAGTGGGGAAAACTGGCTTCTACCTCACAGGGTTTTTTTGCCTTCCTCTGGATCAACTTGTAGGAAAACAGGCCGAACTGGATGGACAGATGTCTTTTTTCGGCCTTATAAACTATGTTACTACACTCACCGGCCACTTTATTAGGTACACCTGTCCAACTGCTCGTTAACACTTAATTTCTAATCAGCCAATCACATGGCGGCAACTCAGTGCATTTAGGCATGTAGACATGGTCAAGACAATCTCCTGCAGTTCAAACCGAGCATCAGTATGGGGAAGAAAGGTGATTTGAGTGCCTTTGAACGTGGCATGGTTGTTGGTGCCAGAAGGGCTGGTCTGAGTATTTCAGAAACTGCTGATCTACTGGGATTTTCACGCACAACCATCTCTAGGGTTTACAGAGAATGGTCCGAAAAAAAAAACACATCCAGTGAGCGGCAGTTCTGTGGGCGGAAATGCCTTGTTGATGCCAGAGGTCAGAGGAGAATGGGCAGACTGGTTCAAGCTGATAGAAAGGCAACAGTGACTCAAATTGCCACCCGTTACAACCAAGGTAGGCAGAAGAGCATCTCTGAACGCACAGTACGTCGAACTTTGAGGCAGATGGGCTACAGCAGCAGAAGACCACACCGGGTGCCACTCCTTTCAGCTAAGAACAGGAAACTGAGGCTACAATTTGCACAAGCTCATCGAAATTGGACAGTAGAAGATTGGAAAAACGTTGCCTGGTCTGATGAGTCTCGATTTCTGCTGCGACATTCGGATGGTAGGGTCAGAATTTGGCGTCAACAACATGAAAGCATGTATCCATCCTGCCTTGTATCAACGGTTCAAGCTGGTGGTGGTGGTGTCATGGTGTGGGGAATATTTTCTTGGCACTCTTTGGGCCCCTTGGTACCAATTGAGCATCGTTGCAACGCCACAGCCTACCTGAGTATTGTTGCTGACCATGTCCATCCCTTTATGACCACAATGTACCCAACATCTGATGGCTACTTTCAGCAGGATAATGCGCCATGTCATAAAGCTGGAATCATCTCAGACTGGTTTCTTGAACATGACAATGAGTTCACTGTACTCAAATGGCCTCCACAGTCACCAGATCTCAATCCAATAGAGCATCTTTGGGATGTGGTGGAATGGGAGATTCGCATCACGGATGTGCAGCCGACAAATCTGCGGCAACTGTGTGATGCCATCATGTCAATATGGACCAAAGTCTCTGAGGAATGCTTCCAGCACCTTGTTGAATCTATGCCACGAAGAATTGAGGCAGTTCTGAAGGCAAAAGGGGGTCCAACCCGTTACTAGCATGGTGTACCTAATAAAGTGGCCGGTGAGTGTATGTTACTATGTTTGTCAATGGGTGAATTGGAACAGGTAGCAGTTAGCTGTTAGCTAAACAGTCATTTGATAAGAGTTTCCTACTTCTTTGACCACAGATCATACCAAAACTATAAATCCCTCTCTAAATAAAATATAACTTTTAATGAAATAGTTAAACATATAGAATGCCCCTACTATATTGTGCAATGGTAATAAAATATGCCTTAATTATGCAATATTCATGTACACAGGATGAACAGATTTTACGATTTGATGATTCATGTATTGTGATAGTGAAGAACATCAGTCCAGGTTTTCTGGGACTTAAAACTTCACTGTCCCTACTCAAATCCTGAACCTACCCCTGCCTACAGGCACAACACCCGCCTCCCTGTCTGAAAGGAATTGTTGCCTCAACAATAGTACAAAAATTAGGTGAAAAGGTGTCCTTAGTACAGATAAAAGGGTCCCAAAAATGTCCTTAGTACATATCCAAGCGCCCAACGCCGTGTTTCCTGAGCAACCAGCCAGTTCCTCAGGGGACAATAGGCTAATAATATGGGGCAACAAAACAAAAAGGCAGATATTGTCCTGTGGCATTGACCTCTGCATATCAAGTAACCCAGCTAAAAGATGTAACACCCTCTGGTTAGAGATTTTTTTAAGAAGCCTCAGCTCTTCCATAACCGCCTAAAGGTGTCCATACACAGTTGATAGAAGGGCTTAAACAAATGATAGTCTGATGAAAGATCATTTCACAGACCCAGCCATAAACAAATTAGTCCATATTGTCTGTTACAGTTGTTCAGACAGGCAATACATGTTCAATGACACCGCCAATGAATGAACAAGCTTTCTGGGAGCAGTTCCTCAAAGAAATAAGTATCTTTATTATTTTCTTGTCACAAAAACTGAAGGTTGAATTCAACTCTGCTTTCAGTTTTTTTCTATCATCAGAGTTTTTAAGAGACACGTGATTTAAAATTCCAAGAAAACACACATGCATATTACAATCCTAAGTGTCATTATATTACCGGAAATGTTACATGATTGATTTTCTGGAGTGTTTTGCCTCTAGAACATCTCTTGAGAGTCCAGCAGTAGTCAGCCAGCATACTAGGACAGCACTGAGATTCACAAGGAGAAAGTCTAAGTGAGAATCAGAAAAAAATGACGTTTTGATTGTACAGTGTTCACAACTGCTTAGTAATTTTCAGCTTTATGATTTCCCAGTTTGCAATAACATTCTTGGAAGCTACGCCAGCATATTTTTCTGCTGCGCTAAACTTGCTTTGATACTCCACATCCTATACCAGTCTTCTACAATGGGGCCTTCTTTGATCTTGACATCAGTGACTCACAGAAACCTGGTCTTCAGATACACTGATGCCATTTTGATCCATCACTTTGATGAAGTTTTTATCAGTCCTAGTTTGATGTGCAGTAGAGGCAGGATTGACCAAAGGTGTGCTAGCTACATTTTTGCTTTCTGTTTCTGGGATAAGTGATTGTAATTTTGCCCACTTTTTTCTGATGTAATATTTTTATACTGTCCCATTCCCACAGGAAACTTTGTGTATCCAAGTTGCAAGCCAAGTAAAAAGGCAACATCTTAGAAATTTCAAGAATGCTTTGCAAAATAAAAGCAGTTTCATATTTTCATATGATTTTTTCATGTGGTTACATGAGCTGAAGGATAGGTAGGTATTTATTCCCATTGTAGAGAAGCTCGGCTTTCAAGCTCACCTTTGATGAATCAATAAACAAGTGCCAGTCTGTGGACAATTCTGATGGCTAGCATAACATAAGGTACATCATAACAATACAGATGGTTTTATTCTTGAGAAAAAAAATTCTTTGAATTCATCCTGCCAATTGCAAAAAATATGGAGAAGATGCCAACCTTACAGCCTTGAACTCAAAAGTTTCCCATCATCATGGGAAAGCAATGCTAACATGCGGAAATGTAGCTGCTGATATGAGATGTAGTCAGGTCTACAATTAAGTAAATTAACCAACTATGTAACACTTTCTTCCACAGGACCATTTGTCTGTAAGATGGTTCCATTTATTCAAACAACGGCAGTGGTGGCCAGCACGTTAACCATGACATGTATCGCAGTGGAGAGGTATCAAGGGATTGTCCATCCCCTAAAAATGAAGAGACAATACACCAACAGGAGGGCCTACAAAATGCTTGGTAAGACAGCGGAGATACCGGTTTACAATTTAAAATCTTCTGATTTCTTTTATATTAAAATTGTTTTCTGAGATTTTTGAACTGATGAACTGATGATTTTTGAACTCTGGATAGGTCATCAGTATCTGATCGGTGGGGGTCAAACACCCAGGATCCCCACCAATCAGCTGTGTGAGAAGGCATCGACACTCGCCGTAACACACCGGCCTTCCCATAGCTTTCCCTAAACATGTGACGTCACATTCATTGGTCAACTGGCCTGGACACAGCTGCTATCAAATAGATGGAACTGTGCTTGGTGAGCAGAGAGAAGGCCGTGGTGCTACTGTGAGTATCAGAACCTTCTCAAACAGCTATTCTTGGGGGTGCTGAGTTTCAGTTAAAAAATATTGGAAAACCCCTTTAATTACAGTGTAATATTAGAATTAGGATACATTAGAAAGATAAACTGGGGTTATGTGGTGACTCTGGCTGCGACAACTGTGATCCCACTGAGTAAGGATCACGGTTGTGTGATCCGAAACACATAGACATGGTGTCTGAATTGGATTTTATTTTAGCACTTTGAATAAATGATGTCACGTCTTTTGGAAGCTGGACTTTCCTCTTTGTGTCCTGGCTCCCTGATAAATTGAGCCCTTTCGATTGAGGTACAGTTGATTCAGACCACAATCAAATTTGTCAACCAATATGGCCGGATCGATCCAGAACTGAATTTTGAGCCATTCACTCATCTCTAGTCACCAACATAGTCCTCTCACCAGCTTTTACTGAATAAACTGACCATTCGCTTTTCTCTTGTAGGCTTTGTATGGACGATTGCTATTGTTGTAGGATCTCCAATGCTACATGTACAGACATTAGAGGTAAGCGGCTTATTAATACCAATGCCCTTCCATTGTGACAGGTGATATCAAAAAACCTGGGCATAAGTAATGACATATAATTGGTGAGGCTATACTGTATATAACAATTTCATTTTATGATCCTCTTCATAATTAACTGTAAATTTTTGACTTGCAGGTGAAATACGACTTGCTCTACAACTTGTACCATGTATGTTGCCTTGAGTCGTGGAGTGATGCTGCCCTGCGTAGAGCTTATGCCATATTTATCCTTGTGGCCCTGTTCTTAGTACCCCTCGCTGCCATGCTTCTTCTGTATACCCGTATCGGGTACGAGCTATGGATTAAAAAGCGCATTGGAGACTCTTCTGTGCTGAATACTTTGAGCCGTAATGAGATGGCAAAAATCACCAGGTATAATTGAATTGTGCGGACCTCCCAATATTATAGTGGAGTATGTATTGTTTGATTAAGCCTGTAATTTAATATTATTATAACTGTCTTTGATTCAATTTCTTGTAAAGTGAGAAGTGATTAAAATACTTTAGTATTTATAAAAGTAATTCAATCTTAAAGGGATAATCCAGGATTTTACTACTGATGGCCCATCCTCAGGATAGGCTTTCAATATATGATCGGTGGGAGTTTGATACCCCAAAACCCCACTGATCAACTCTACTGTGGAAGACAGCACAGGAACTATGCAGTTCTATCCATTGTGTAGTGGACGGAGTTGGTAACTACAGTGCTGCTCACAAGTGAATGAAACACCCTTAATGACTTTTGTCTGTGTTAATTGACCACTTATATTACTCCCTTTAACGTCTTGTGTGCTCTGTCTGTATAATGTCAGACAGGACATAACTCTTATATAATGGCTGGTGCCATGTAGATGGTCAGTTACCAGGTAGGTGAGTAATCCTTTGGGTTATTATGATGAATTCTTGGTTGCTATAATCCTTAGCTGTAGTCACATGAGAGTTTCCTAGGTCTCTCCAAACACATTACAGGATGTGGCCCCCCTTCAGAGAAAGATGCTGGCCTCTGGTCTGCATGGGCTTTTCACCTGTAGTTGGTCACTCCCCTCCCTCCTCGGCAAGGGCCTCATGCTCCCTTGCTCCGGTGAGGAAGCTAAGAATCCAAAACCCCATTATAGATCATAGCTCCTCACCAGAAGCTCATAGGAAGATGGTTCTGGCAGCAACAGATCCGGATGGGTTCTGGCAACAAGTGGAGACCAAACATAGTGCAGTTATTTGGTTACTACTGAGAGTTCTCTGTATCTCCCCTTCCGTGCACCCTACCAGCACAAGACGACCGGGAACACATCCGTCTCGGTCCCAGGGTCACAGATACGTAACCAGTTTATTTCTGTGATGGACGGTCAATTCATAATCCGTTATGAACTCCCAATTCCATGATGTCGATGGATTCTTTTGTTCTATTGACCAACTCATCCCCCCCCACCGGCAATCATCCTGCCTGAGATGTTGAATTGCCAGTGTGGCAGAGTGGGGTGTGAAAGATGGCTGCACTTTGAAGCAGGGCCTCCTGGGGGCCTGATTTCTTTGCTGGCTGACAGAAAATGGCTCCACATTCCTCGCGCAACTTTTTAAAAACATCACAAAAATGTTGCGCACTCTCATTCAAGTGGGAAAGTGGAGTAAAAAAAATTACAGTGACATCTGTATTTGTCTCCTGGTTGGATGCGGCAGCGGTCACTTAGAGCACAAGGCAGAAGTTGTAAAGGAGCTGACTACACAGAGTAGTGTGCACATCACAGTAAAACTTCACCTCCAGTGTACTTAAGGAGCAGACTCTGGCAAAATAAAAGTTTATAATTAGAGTTGAGCAAACGTGCTCGTAACGAGCACTGTAGTGCTCAGATCCCCTGCGCTCGCATGGCCGCAGCCATCCGGATCCGTCCTCCTCACCCGACTGCAAGTCAGTGGGGATGGATCCTCGTGTGTCATACCAAACGGATCCGCCCCCATTGACTTACAGTCAGGTGAGGACGGATCCGGATGCCTGCGGCCATGCAAGCGCAGGGGATCCGAGCACTACAGTGCTCGTTACGAGCACGTTCGCTCAACTCTATTTATAATCACATTTCCCCTGAAATTATGTTTGTGCTGTTCTCTCTAGCATCTATCTGGTGCTGTCAGCACTTTAGCATGATCAAAACTACTGACAGACTCCTTATGAAAGCTGGAATTAAGCTGAATTAACCTATCTCTTGTAGAACATAAAATATGCTTAAACAATTTCTTTGGAATATAAACAGGGCAGACAGGCAGGGATATAGGTCTGAAACCATAAGTCCAGTAGCAAATTGCTGATTTGCATTTAGATGTATTACTTGCTGTCTGCTGCTTTTTTTTTTAACCTCCGAGGGAATGGTGTTTCTACCTTTGTCTCTGTATGAGTAGTGTACAGTATTATTATTACCAGACATTGTAATAGAACCTGGCCATTTCTTGATAACATGACTACACATGAGTATGACTATGTAATATATGATCAGTTAATAATGTATGAGCATCTAAGCTATGGAAAATTATGTGTGTAGATTTTTTTTTAATTTCATGGGAATTGGAGGACTTAACATTGGTTTCAGCAAAGACATACAAGAATTATAGTGACAATTACTTCTTGAATAAGAGTTCCTCACAACAATGTCGAACAATGTCAACAGCAAGACAAGAAGAGGTTTAGGAAAATGAATCAGATGACATGACCGCTAGAGATGAGTGAGTTATTCGGTCGCTTCGCTGAATTGCTGAAAAAAATTTACTTTGTTCCAAATTAATTAATCACGAAGCACATTAAATCAGCTTTATATCCGAGCCTGCCGGGAGAGTGTAACTTGGTGTACACCACTGTGCATAGCAGTTTGCATCAGGGATTGATGCAAACTGCGCTGTCTCCAATGGATCTCTTCAACTTCAGATTACAGTCCCTGCACTGTCCCTGCAGTCTCCTTATGCTCTCCCTATGCTCATCCTACAGTGTATAAAAAATATTTTAAAAAGTCCTTTGATAGTTTATATATATTGTTAGAAATAATTCATAATGAATTATTTCTAACAATATACAGTACAGACCAAAAGTTTGGACACACTTTCTCATTCAAAGAGTTTTCTGTATTTTCATGACTATGAAAATTGTAGATTCACACTGAAGGCATCAAAACTATGAATTAACTCATGTGGAATTATATACTTAACAAAAAAGTGTGAAACAACTGAAAATATGTCTTATATTCTAGGTTCTTCAAAGTAGCCAACTCTTGCTTTGATTACTGCATTGCACACCCTTGGCATTCTCTTGATGAACTTCAAGAGGTAGTCACCTTAAATGGTATTCCAACAGTCTTGAAGGAGTTCCCAGAGATGCTTAGCACTTGTTGGCCCTTTTGCCTTCACTCTGCGGTCCAGCTCAACCTAAACCATCTCGATTGGGTTCAGGTCTGGTGAGTGTGGAGGCCAGGTCATATGGTGCAGCACCCCATCGCTCTCCTTCTTGGTCAAATAGCCCTTACACAGCCTAGAGGTGTGTTTGGGGTCATTATCCTGTTGATAAATAAATGATGGTCCAACTAAAGGCAAACCGGATGGAATAGCATGCCGCTGCAAAATGCTGTGGTAGCCATGCTGGTTCAGTATGCCTTCAATTTTGAATAAATCCCCAACAGTGTCACCAGCAAAGCACCCCACACCATCACACCTCCTCCTCCATGCTTCATGGTGGGAACCAGGCATGTAGAGTCCATCCGTTCACCTTTTCTGCGTCGCACAAAGACACGGTGGTTGGAACCAAGGATCTCAAATTTGGACTCATCAGACCAAAGCACAGATTTCCACTGGTCTAATGTCCATTCCTTGTGTTCTTTATCCCAAACAAGTCTCTTCTGCTTGTTGCCTGTCCTTAGCAGTGGTTTCCTAGCAGCTATTTTACCATGAAGGCCTGCTGCACACAGTCTCCTCTTAACAGTTGTTGTAGAGATGTGTCTCCTGCTAGAACTCTGTGTGGCATTCACCTGGTCTCTAATCTGAGCTGCTGTTAACCTGCGATTTCTGAGGCTGGTGACTCGGATGAACTTATCCTCTGCAGCAGAGGTGACTCTTGGTCTTCCTTTCCTGGGGTGGTCCTCATGTGAGCCAGTTTCTTTGTAGCGCTTGATGGTTTTAGCAACTGCACTTGGGGACACTTTCAAAGTTTTCCCAATTTTTCGGACTGACTTAATTTCTTAAAGTAATGATGGCCACTCGTTTTTTCTTTACTTAGCTGCTTTTTTTCTTGCCATAATACAAATTCTAACAGTCTATTCAGTAGGACTATCAGCTGTGTATCCACCTGACTTCTGCCCAACACAACTCATGGTCCCAACCCCATTTATAAGGCAAGAAATCCCACTTATTAAACCTGACAGGGCACACCTGTGAAGTGAAAACCATTTCAGGTGACTACCTCTTGAAGCTCATCAAGAGAATGCCAAGTGTGTGCAAAGCAGTAATCAAAGCAAAAGGTGGCTACTTTGAAGAACCTACAATATAAGACATATTTTCAGTTGTTTCACACTTTTTTGTTAAGTATATAATTCCACATGTGTTAATTCATAGTTTTGATGCCTTCAGTGTGAATCTACAATTTTCATAGTCATGAAAATACAGAAAACTCTTTGAATGAGGTGTGTCCAAACTTTTGGTCTGTACTGTATATAAACTATCAAAGGACTTCTTTTTAATATTTTATTTTAATTTCACATTTTTATTATTTTTTAACGATTACTAATAAAACTATATTTTATATTCAGATACCAACACAAAAGGTGTTTTTCCTTTTTCCATATGAACAAATAGGAAGTGTGCCTACCCAATTACATTTGATACAAATCTGTACTTTGGTCTGAATTTGAGATTTTTGGCTCCAACCACCATGTCTTTGTGGCACAAAAAAATTGAGGGGATGGTTTCTACATGGCTGGTTCCAGCAGTGCAGCATGAAGGAGGTGTGATGGTGTGTTTTGCAGGTGACACTGTTGGTGATTTATTCAAAATTCAAGGCACACTTAACTGACATAGCTACCACATCATTCTGCAGTAATGTGTTATGACATCTGGTTTACACTTTGTTGGACCATCATTTGTTTTGCAACAGGACAATGACCTTAAACACACCACCAAGCTATGTAAGGACTATTTGACCAAGAAGGAGCGTGATGGACATGTGTCCAGGGGAACCTAATTTAGATGGTTAGGAATGAGTTGAACTGCAAAGAGTTGAAAAAGCAGCCTTCAAGTGTTCAGCATACCTGGGAACTCCTTCAAAGCTGTTGGAAAACCATTCCAGCTGACTACCTTCTGAATCTGAGAGAATGCCAAGAGTGTTCAATGCTGTCATCAAAGCAAAAGTCGACTACTATGAATAATCTAAAATTTAAAGCATATTTTGGTGTGTTTAACACTTTTTTGTTTACTACTTAAAGTGGTATGCCCATCTCAGGCATTGATGACATATTTCCAGAACGGGTCCCCAAAGTTATAGAGAGCAACCTGTACACTACTCTCCCTTCACCATAATCGTTTTCCAAAAATAGCCAAGCTCTGGCTCAGCTATTTCCAGCAGTCCCAAGGAAGTGAATGAAGAAGTCATCGCTATAGGGCATTCAAAATTAGCGGAGGACACTTACCTATTTTCAGAACCCCCATAACAATGAATGGAGAGCACGCCGTGCATACACCGCATGCTCCTTTTCACTTTGGGGTCCCATTCTGGAGATAGCAGCAGGTCCCACAACTGGGACCTATACAGGGGCGGACTGGAAACAAATACTGAAAGTGGCCCTGTTTTGTAGTCGGGTCCAAATTGATGAAAAGCAGGGCCAGCAATACCATATTGTGGCACATTATACCACCCTAACAGAGCCAAATACCACAGCCCATCACCAAATACTGCTGCCAGCAGCATAAAATACATCCCCAAAATCTTCCACTGGCCAGCCGTGAGGTGGGCCCAGACGGTCCCCTGGGCATGGGCCCATCGGGAAATTTCTCTGTAAGGTCTATGCCAATCTGTTCCTGGACTTATGGTTATCTGACACTGATGGAATATCCTAGCGATATGCCATCAATGTTTGAGATGGAAATATCTCTTCATTCCATATGTATTCCTTCATCATTTTCATGTGTTCAATATGAATTTACCAAGAAGAAAATTAATTTAAAAAAATGAAAAGGTGTATTCAAATTTTTGACTGGTATTGTACATACATATGGAACAGGATCTACACACTTGCCCACCTAATTAAATGTGATATCTTCATCTGTGGCTTAATGAATGTATATAAGTTTTGTGTCTGGATATGAAGACTCAACATGTAAAGGAGACATTTTGAATCGCCATATAGGATGTAATTAAAGAGTTGACACATACAAAAAAAATGAATACCAGGTTGAGATATTTTTGTAACTTGAGGGACCGCTGTATTTGTGCACCAAAAATGGGACCAAGTTTCAAAGCTTCCCTGTATTGACTTTTATAATAAAGATACTGTACATAGGCCATCAGAGCAGGAGAAGACTGGTCTCACACACAGCATTTTTTTCAAATCTTTTGAGGATTTTCTTGGTGTTCTTTAACCCCATTTTGGGCTGGGAGTGGATCCAAAACCATAACTGCTCAGTTGTGAACCTGATCTCATATGTTGCATTTTGACATCTAGCAATATACAAGGGTGATACTGATAATAAAAATAAACTCTCTCATACTGTACAGCACTTGCTCCTTTACTGGAGGCAATAACTATATAAAATTATAAAATGATAAAAGTCTGTATTTTTACAATAATCTAATGTGAGCTATTTTCAGAACTGATGACTGTATTCCAGAGAGGGTTTGCTTTACTAAAATGTTTTCTGGTTATTTCCAAGGAAAAAGAAACGAGCTGTAATGATGATGGTGATCGTGGTCCTTTTCTTCACTGCCTGTTGGGCACCATTCCATGTGGTCCACATCCTTTTTGAATACAGTAAGTCCTTACATTCCAGTGTTTACACAGAGAAATAGATAAATCAAAGTTGCCTTACATCAAGGCCAGTTGGTAGTCTTCAAACGGGTTTTCTGAGACTGTAATATTGATGTCCTATCCTTAGAATAGGTCGTCGATAACAGAACAGAGGGGGTCTGAATGCTGAAACCTCCCTTTCTTTCTGGAACAGTAATTGCATAGCTCTGTAAACTGCATAGTGGCCATAAATGCTACTGCAGCTAGTCTGTTCTTGTGTCTGTTTTGGAGCGCAGTAGCAATTCAAACATCTGATCTGTGAGGTGCCAGGAGTCAAAGGCCCAGCAATCAGATATTGATAAACTATATTTAGGATAGGTCATCAACAGAGCCGATCTTAGCTCTTCTGCTGCCTGAGGCAAAAATTTTGATGGCAACCCCCCCTCATCCCCGTTAAAAAACTCAGAACTCCGAGACTGTTCTACCAGATCTGGGGCGGTACAAATACACTTCTATAGGAGTGATCCGTCCCATTGAAATGAAAGGGATGGCTTGGGTGTAATTACACCGCTGCAGATGCTATGGCGAGCAGGTAAATAATGAAAAGGAGGCAGCGCTGATTATAGTATAAGGACAGGAGAGAGGTGAGAACTAAGTATCTATCACTACTAGAGAACCCTGCTTATCACTGATTATAGTATAAGCACAGGAGAGGTGAGAACTGATTACCTATCACCACTACAACACCCTTCTTATCACCGATTATAGTATAAGGACAGGAGAGAACACAGGAGAGGTGAGAACTGATTATGTATCACCACTAGAACACCCTACTTATCACTGTGTACAGTATAAGTAGAGAGGAGAACACAGGAGAGGTGAGAACTGATTACCTATCACCACTACAACACCCTGCTTATTACTGATTAAAGTATAAGGATAGGAGAGAGGTGAGAACTAAGTATCTATCACTACTAGAAGACCCTGCTTATCACTGTTTACAGTATAAGCACAGGAGAGGTGAGAACTGATTTTCTATCACTACTACAACATCCTGATCATCACTTTTTATAGTATAAAGGACAGGCGCGTGCGTTCTCTTCAAACAGCTGACCGGCAGGGTTGCTGGCTGTCAGACCCCCTTGTTTGCCAAGTCTTTTATGGTGTCCTTACAGAGGTCTTGTCCATAAGATGGCCGCGGATGGAGTGTCATGTGACCAGGCAAATCACCTCCATGTGATGTTTCCTTTGTTCAAATATACTGCACCTGCAATTTTGGGAGTTTAGTTCAGGTGCAGAGTGTTTGAATGCAGGAGACATCACATGGAGGTTATTTGCCTGGTCACATGACCCTCCATCAGTGGCCATCTTATGGGCAGGACCTCTGTGTGGACAGCATAAAAGACAAAGAGCCATGGCCTATGAAATATAGCAAATGGTGCAGTATATCAACAAAGGATATATTGCCAATTGTCAGTCATCTTACATACAGATTGGTCACAAGCGCCCAGAAAGTGGCCAACCCCTTTAACTATCTATGTTGCTGTCACATAGACAAAGTGTATTCCAAATGATCTTACTCTGTGTTGAGTCCAGATGCAGATGCCATAGATATCACATAGTAATGCTTTACAAAAATTTGTCACATAGCATCATAATCATTAATGATAGAAAATGTTTTTTATAAACTTAGTGGCTAAGTAATCTTTTATCTACTACAGATGACCTGGAAGAAGAATATGATGATGTCACAGTGAAAATGATAGTGGCCATCGTTCAAGCTGTTGGATTTTTTAACTCTTTTAATAACCCTGTAGTTTATACCTTCATGAATGAAAACTTCAAGAAGAGCTTAGTGGCCGTGCTTGTCTGCCACTTTCGAGCACAAGAACCAACTGAAAAGAGGGACAGTCTACTAGAGAAGCCCAAAGTTGGAGCATCTGCTTTCCCGCATAGAAGGGATGGACGAAGTGCCCACAGCCACTTGAGTGCAGAGAACCTAGAACTCCGGCTGTGTGAACAGTTCCCAGCTGCCAAACTAGAATCTGTCACTTACCCTTTGGTGAATTCTCACAAGGACCTCCATCCAAATGGACAGTCAGCTTAATGACTGTGGAATCAGAGCAGGGATTTTCTTTGATAAAGTGTTATTTTAAGGAAAGAAGACTTTGAAAAGCAAATCCCATTGTTGATAATGTGTTTCCACAAGTGCATGACCATTTATAGTATCTTTCTTTATTTTACACTACATTGACCATTAAACATGATTACGTTTCCAACTTCCATTAATGTAAATTTTGTTCCATCTTGCAGCAAAAAGAACCTGGTTACAGGCCATCTTAGGGTTGGGGAAATATCTGTGATGTTGGACACCTCAGCTAAAAGGGAATCTGTCATCAGTTTTGACCATGCTAATCTGCTGAAAGCACTAGGTAGGGGCTGGGGAGAGCAGTACAAACATACCTTTTGTGGAGTTTTATATGGAGTAGAGAGAATATGAACTTTTATTCTGCCAGATTCTACTCCTGAAAGTGCCCAGGAGGGGAGCCTAACTTCTAAATGCTTGCTGCATTGACTTGCTTCACAGTCCCTCCCCTCTGCGCTGAGTGACGGCTATAGTGGTCACCTATTTGGATTCTAATTCTGTTAACCAGACCAAAGGGAAGGGGCTGTGAAGCATCTCAATGCAGGGAGGATTTTACAGTAAAGCTCCTCCTCCAGGTCACTTAAGGAGCAGAATCTGGAAGACTAAAAGGAATGGGCACCCGAGTCCATGCTGTGTCACAGTAATCTGACATGTGCCTTTCAGCTCACCTGAACTGATTGTCACAAGGTCCCTGGCTGCCTGTCCCCTGGCTACGTAAACATCTCACTGCCACTGCTATTCCGGTTCCCATGGAAGTGCCAAACAGTAGATTGACTGATACAGCTCCTCTGCAGGAGAGGATGTGGCTGTTGACAAGTAAGAATGAGGTCAAGTGATTAAACCACATGACCACCACCATTTTAGTTCCCATGGATGCAGCAGCCACAGCAGTGGAAAGTTAACATAATAGAGCAGCCAGGGGCCTTGTCACAAGCAGGTCAGGTAAAAGGAAACGTACAAGTCTGAATACTGTGACACAGCATGGACCTCTGTGCCCATTTAGGATGTGGTAAAATATGTATCATTGGGAGGTCTCATGGTTCGGCTCACGTTGCACATTTAGGAAAACTACTACCAGAAAACCATTTAGTAACCCAGAGCAGGAATCAGAAAGAATCACCACTGTTAAAGATTACCTTTAACAGTGGTAAATATATGTTCAACACAAAAAAAGCATCAGATTTGTTAACGGAAGAGTGGTCATTAGGCAATTTTGTGCAGTCCTAATGTCTTCTAATCCGAGAATGGTGGAGAAGGAAGGCTTCCACTACCCCAGCAGGTCTTGGGAAAGCTATTGCTCCCAGATTTTAACTTGGCAGGAAGCAGGACCCTAAACTATAAGGCAAACACAATGCCATACGGGAAGTTTTACTATTTCCTTCTCTATGCAGAGCTCCTTACCCTGAACCTCCCTGTATCTACTCCTCCCATTTGTGCATTGTAGTTAGAAAGTCAAACCATGCTCAGAGTCTTGTTTTAATGGAAGCCTAATTGAATCATTTGTGCTCATTATATCAAATATGGGGATGGCCTGTTTAAAGGGTTTCTGTATTTTGGAGATTGCTATTTATTAGAAGGGTCCCAATAAGCTGGTCACAAATTATTTTCATGATGGGACCCCCAAATAACAGCTTATCTTATCTTAGTCTATTTTCTACAGCAGTACCACAGCGGAAATTACGTAGTTCTAAATTAAGACAATGGGTTCTCTGGACAGGTCAGGTCCTCCAGAACAAAAGGGACTCTTTGTAGCTGAGACGAGGACTCTGTGGAGAGGATTCCTGTCTATGACTCCCTAATAGGGTGATGACAATGGGGTTTCTAAACTAGTCAACTCCTTTAAGTAAGGCACTCGAAAAATTTATTTTGGATTTGTAAACAACTTCAGTTGATTTAGGTTCACCATTAATACATTAGCCCTATAGCTCAAAACTTTATGTAAAAATAATTCATTCCTGCAGAGCGTCTGGGAATGTATCCTACTTGTTTGATATGTAAACTATGCTGAGCTATTTGCTCATGTTTGATGCCACTCTTTGAAATCATTTGACAACTTTTCCACTGGAGGCAAATGTTAGACCAGCCAAGAAAACTAATAAGAATTTCCCTGTTACAGACTGTCTTCTAGGGATCCCAGAGTTCAATCACCGTCTTTAGGCTCCCATCTGTTACTTGGCCTGTAAATTGGCGACTTGTGAACTTCTTTCTAAACCTGTGTGTTTTATATTCTAATACTGATGAAAACATTTTTATCAGGTGAAACAGGCACCATTTTATAAAATTTAAGAAAGAACAAAGGACAACATCACTGCTTAAAGGTGGGTTTCATGGGCTTAGATATTGATGACACATCCTCAGAATAAGTCATCAACTTCAGATTGGTGGGGGTCAAAGATCCGACACCTCCACTGATCAGCTGTTTCGGACAGTTACTGGTCTCATAAACTATACTTAGCAGCAATACCCCTGCTCAGCCTTCTGCCTCCACTCACTGTATGGTTTCTGGACTTGGAAAGTAGAGTACCAGAAAGCTCTTTTAAACACACGGTGCTTTCATGGTTTAACTCTTACTCAGATAGCAAAATCAACAATTATCCAATTTACCAGAACCATTCCCTTTACAATTTGGAGTGCTTGGGGCTTGAGGGTGCACCAGCACCAGCAAATCCTCATTTTACATGGTTGTTCAACATACCTTCATTGCAAAATAATAGACACTGTATATGGAGCTTGTTCATCAGAGAGCGTGCAGCTAAATGATTGTTTTTGTGCAACCACTGCATGTGAATTTATTGAGCTCAGCGGGAAGTGTATAAATCCCTATACAGTGAGGTCCCTCTGGTGTCAGCTGCAGGTAGACAGCATATTATCATGTTACTCCCGGTAGTACAAAGAGGAGCAAACCAACAAAAATGTCTATAAAAGAACATTATAGACCTACTTAGATTAAATCAAATGAAATTATAGTCACCTTTTCTTGTCCTAGACCACAACTATTAATACATTCATATACAATACATTAATTTTAAACAATATAATAATAATAATAATAATAATATATTATAATTGTATTGCAAAATATATTGCATATGTTTGGCTCTATAAGACGCACCTGACCCTAAGACGCATATAGGTTTTTGAGGAAGAAAATAAGAAAAAAATATTTTTCATCAGACCTCAGATCAGACCCCCAATCAGACCCCTAATCAGACCCCTAATCAACCGCCAATCCTCATCAGACCACCAATCCTCATTAGACCTCAGACAAGACCCCCAAATCAGAACCCCAATCTTCATCAGACTTCACATCAGAAATACAAAAATAAACACACCTCTCCCATTTAAGACTACCCCCACTCAGGAGATCCAATGCGCTCTTCCTGCAGTAATGCACCGTGACTTGACATCGCACAGCGCCAGGTCATAATTGTGCTCTTATTGTGCTGTATGTAGTCAGGACACAGCATGGCACTGGTAGAAGACCATCACCAGGAGCACTATATTAATGGCTCCCCGATCCTACTGTGTACCATATTGGAAGCACGGATCAGTATTCTCCTCAGAAGACACACTCCCATTTTATGGAGGGAAAAATATGCCATATTAAATCTTAGCCACTAAACTCTAGTCCTCCAGAGATATTTGACCAACAACAACACTAGACCACCAGTCACACTTTACATTTAATATCCAACCTTTAGATAAGACCAGATATTTATATTAGGTGTTAACCACCCTAGACTGCTAGGAGAACCATAGGAATGCTGTCACTAACCCCTAAACATCCCTAAGAACGTTATTCATGTAGAAGTATAATCAGGGGAACGTAGACGTTACTATTGTTGGCAAAGACACTTATGGAAACTCCCCTTTAAAAATCTTGCTACTGTAAGAGGCTGTCTTAATTAGTGGGCTACTGGGATGACTTCATGACATAAAGTACTTGTTCCCAAGGAAATAGATGCGCTAGGCCAGTGATAGCCAACATTATTATCACTGGGGAAACCTTGTAATATGTTAACAAGGACCCCTATTTCACAAAGAAGGTTGATATGTGGATGGGTAAAGCATCCAATGGTTCTATATTCAGGCTATTTATTTTAAAGCGGTTGCCCGCCTATATAACTTTCAGAAATGCCATACACTGACATGTAATAGCTTAAAGGGGTTGTCTGGGATTTTGATATTGATGGCCTATCCTCAATATCTGATTGGCGTGAGTCAGACTCCCATTACCACCTGTTTGAAGAGACCGCTGCCTCTGACTTCACATTCATTGGTCACATGACCTAGACGCAGCTCAGTGGCATTCAAGTAAATGGGTCTGAGCTGCAATACCATACACAACAACTATACCATGTAAAGCACTCTGCTTTGTAAGTCGTGAGAAGGCCGCCGTGATCACTGGAGCACCACAGCCTGACTCCTGTAATCTGGTATTGATGACCTATCCCTAGAATAGGCCAACAATGTGTAAAAATCCTGGACACCTTATTTAAGAAACCACTATATCTCTTGTGGGTTAACTTTAACCCACACAGAGAACTTTACTGGTGTCCATGGGTTCAAATGTAAACAAACCATGCTGCCCCAGTTGCTGTGTGCAGATACAGAAGATACAGGGGAGTTGT
The DNA here is from genome assembly GCA_900303285.1 of Rhinella marina. Lineage (NCBI taxonomy): Eukaryota > Metazoa > Chordata > Amphibia > Anura > Bufonidae > Rhinella > Rhinella marina. The sequence continues at coordinate 20,809 of ONZH01022226.1, read as the reverse complement.
GGACATCCTGTACCTCCTCCTGCACTGAACACTTTAAACACCTGCGCAGTAGATGTCACAACCACCATCTTTGGAAGTTATGGCCACAGGGGGTCTTCTTAATGCTGGCTAAAGTAAGGACTGAAGTCATGTAGCAGATTATTATGCCTTTAAACATCAGTAAATTGCATTACTAAAATGTATGCAGAAACCCGAAACCCTTTGAACCCTTAAAGATACAGCCTAGTTTTGTACTTAGCGGCAGTGGCATGATGGAGGCAGCAGCAGCAACCATACAGAACATGATGGGCAGGGCACGGCAGTCGAATGATGGTAGCGCTGGCATGATGGAGGCAGCAGCAGCTGTACAGAACATAATCGTCGGCAGGCGACAGCAGTGGCATGATAGAGGCAGGAGCAGGCAGCAACAGTGGCAGGATGGGGCACCATCAGCAAGGCCAAATCCAGGGGCGGACATACCGCCTGTGCAGCCGGTTCAGCTGCACAGGGGTCCAGCGTTGGAGGGGGCCCATACAGCTTGGACTGGTCCACTCATAAATGGGGCCCCCTTCCTGAACTTCAGACTGAAAGAATGTGCTGCTCAGGGGCACTCCTGATCAGTAAAGCTGTGTCCACAGGGTCTGATTTTTACAAAATTGCGGCAAAATGTGGTGTTTTTCTGGAAAATTGTGGACCCAGCCTTACTGACCAGAAGTGCTGATTGGTCTAAAAACTGTCACTCACAAGTGCTGACAGGCTCCCATCCAATGAGTCAGCTCTGCTAGAAGGAAGGAAGGACCCACTGCTGCTGTGTGGAGACGGAGATCGGCTACTGAGAGGGGGAGGAGCCTGAGCCTGCTGCTGAAAGGGAAGGAACTGAGCCTGCTGCTGAGAGGGGAAGGAGCCTGAGCCTGCTGCCGAGAGGGAAGGACCTGAGCCTGCTGCTGAGAGGGGGAGGAGCCTGAGTCTGCTGCTGAGAGGGAAGAGCCTGGCTGAGGACACCAGAAACAGCAATACAGAGCCAGGAGGTGAGGAAGGGATCTGTATGTAATGTACTGTAAAATAGTTCCTGCATGAGTTAGAGTGTCTGCATATGTGACAGTGTGTGTGTGAGAGTGTCTTCATATGTGACAGTGTGTGTGTGTGTGTGTGTGTGTGTGTGAGAGAGTGTTTGCATATGTGACAGTGTAACACCTAAATATGGCTCCACAATAAACCAAATGTAAACCAAGCAATATGACCCCAAATAGAGAGAACAACCAAGACACCATCAATCAGTATAAAAATTCAATTTTATTAATGACCAGTAAAATACATGTAAAAATACAAAATAAATAATCATAGAATCATTACAGAAGCGGTGGCTGCATTTACAGACAAATTGATAAGATACACCTGTCAGACTATCCGTATTGTTAGTATGAAAGTCCATGTATATACGCAGAGTATAGGCTCTAAAATACCCTCAGGTTCTCATGAAGATAAAGTGCTTAGTGCCAAATATATCAGCAGAGTAACACAAATAAGGACATAAAGAGCCAATACACTTCAGAGAAAAAAATAAAGACCAAACAGGACAATAATCTAGATAAAGGACACACTAACAAAAAAATAAAGGATACCGACCAGTGTACTGTAGCTCAACCCCAACGCACGTTTCGCCAGATGGCTTCCTCAGGGGAAATGTGACTTCGCCTGAGGGCCCCTGAGGAATCCATCTGGAGAAACGTGCGTTGGGGTTGAGCGTGTGTATGTGAGTGTCTGCATATCTGACAGTGTGTGTATGTGAGAGTGTCTGCATGTGTAACAGTGTGTGTGTATGTGAGTGTCTGCATGTGTGACAGTGTGTGTATGTGAGTGTCTGCATGTGTGACAGTGTGTTTGTATGTGATTGTCTGCATGTGTGAGGATGTGTGAAAAAGAGAGGTTGCATATATGAATGTCCAGTATGTATGTTAGGGCTCATTCAGACGGCCGTATGAAGGAGTCCGCATCTGTTCCGCAATTTTGCAGAATGGGTGTGGACCCATTCATTTCAATGGGTGTGCAGAAGATGCAGACAGCACATCGTGTGTTGTCTGCTTCCATATGTCTGTTCTGCAGCCCCGAAAAAATGATAGAACATGTCCTATTTTTGTCTGCAATTGCGAACAAGAAAAGGCATTTTCTATCATAGGATGCACACGGCCAGTCTCCGTGTTTTGTGGATCCACAATTTGTGGACTGTAAAGTACGGCCATCTACATGGGCCCTGGTGGCTGTGGCTGCAACACACATTGTGCAGCCAAAGACTGCAGCAACACTATGATACAACTAGTAAAAGTAAATGGGGCCGTGACCTGATGGTCACAAAAAATCCAACCTCCTGAATTTCTTGCGACTTTTCGATTGTGATTTTAAGAAACTTCAAGGTCACAATGCGACCCCATTCTTTTGAACTCAATGCATTGCAGCATTGTGCTGCTGTGAGCCTTGGTTGCACGACACATTATTGACCAAAAGCACTGTGCAGCCTTAAAGGGGTCACTGTATCTATTTTTTTTATTTATTTACCCCCCTTTTTCATTGGTACTGTACTTATTACATGTTGCTTCCTGGGCCAGCACTGCGCTCCTGGTCCTCATATGTTTCTTGGTCTTCCAGGATTATGTTTACGTCTGTATGTGTGGTTTGGAGAGGAGGGGGGCAGACACATTTTTTGCACAGGGGCCCTCTGCTGTCTGTGTCCGCCCCTGGCCAAATCAATTCATCGGCCTCAGCCAGAAGAGTGTGGGTCCACAACAGGGCGGTCAGCAAGATGTGATAGCTGTTCTCCTTCCTCCTCCTTCGCCGCACCTGTTGCAGAAGCATCAGCGCGTCTTCAAAGATACATATGAGGGGGATCAAGGACAACTGCATAAATGGCATAAGTTTCCACTGCCCAACCTGGAAACAACACACGCTCCCTGCTAAGGCAGTCTGGTGCATGACCAAATCATTCACGGCTTTCCTCTGCTCGTACAGAGGAAATGTGCAATGTTGAAGTCCAACAGTTGGAACGTCGCAAATTAAAGTTTGTAGTTGCAGTCCAGACAACTCTGACACTGCAAGTCCAGGAGAGCATTCCTCATCATGTGATAATGGCTGAAAAGAAGGACATTCTCCTGGGCATTGCTTTTTAACCCCAATTAGTGCAGCAAGGTGTAATAGAATGGCTTCTGTATTAGCCAAGCATTAAATTGTTCAATTGGCCTCTGCTCTCTCCCTATACTGTGAATAAAGTCCCTGTTATATCCCTACACTATCCCTAGCTTTTCCTGAACTGTTGCAAACTAATATTTTTCAAATAAAGTCTTTCCTAATCACTTTCCCTAGAGCTTATCACATCTGTCTCTATGTTCAGTTCACTGGAAAATGGCAGAGACCGAACAGGAGGAGGCTTTTTATAGGGCTGTGATATCATTAATTGGTTTCACTGCATTATGGGTGATCCATACAGTAATTCCCAGGCTTCTTACTTTCACTCTGCAACATGTCCAGCAGCAAGAAAAAATCTGATTTGTTACAACGAATTACCAGGAAATTCAGATTCATGACAAATCAATTTTTTACTGAAATTCAGATCAAATTCCACCATTTATTAACTTCAATCCACTCAACACTATTCATGATGATGGTAATGATACTGTGTTGCTTGGGGATGCAGGTTGGCTGCCACAAAGAGGACCAGGAGAAGGAAGACAAACGTGTTCTGATTGGGAGGATCCGGTGATGCCACTTCATGTGCTGCAATAGTCAGCTGGTACTATACCTATGATTTTAATTCTGCACATACTGCCAACTGCCAATATCACTGTCCCCACCACCAATGCCATAGCTACAGGTGGTTATTACAACCACCATCAACTCCACTATACATTGGGGTAATAATCACCTATATGCTAGTTTGGATAAATTCAGCAACCCCCCAAAAAAATGTGATGGAACCATGTGGAGACAGAAATAAATAGAAATGGATTTAGGCCTAAATTCGTTATCACTCACAGATAATGTTGGGCACTACCCTATGTTCTGGTGCAGTAATCACTGGCCAGAGAGGATGCTAGACTTTTCTTGACCCCTCTAATGGTTCTGCTCTGTGAAAGGTTTTTATATAACTCTCATGCTATACTCAGGGTTTATGATAGAGGTCTCTGTGAAGTGATTCCACCTTAATGATTTTATGGCTACAATCCCCTGACCTCGCTTTGGGAAAGAAACATGGACGAGGTTATGACCCAACACCAGAATGCATAACGTTACACTTGTTAGTGTTAAACCTCCAACTTCTCTGCCCTAGCCTCCAATTTATCCAGATCCATCTGTAGCAGTGTACTGTCCTCTTCCGTGTTAATTACTTTACACAGTTTAGTTTCATCTGCAAAAATTAATATTTTACTGTGCAAGCCTTCTACAAAATCATTAATAAATATATTGAAGAGAATATGGCCCAATACTGACCCCTGTGGTATCCCACTAGTGACGGTGACCCAATCTGAGTGTGTACCATTAATAACCACCCTCTGTTTTCTATCACTGAGCCAGTTACTTACCCACATACAGACATTTTCCACCAGTCCAAGCATTCTCATTTTATATACTAACATTTTATGTGGTACCGTGTCAAATGCTTTGGAGAAGTCAAGATATACGACATCCATTGACTCCACTTGGTCAAGTCTAGAATTTACCTCCTCATAGAAACTGATTAAATTAGTTTGATATGACCAATCCCTCATCATGAAGACATGCTGATACAGTGGTATACGCTTATTATCATTGAAGTACTCCAAGATGGCATCCCTTAGAAAACAGTTTAACCATGATAGATGTTAAACTCACCGGCCTATAGTTTCCGGGCTCTGCTTTTGATCCCCTTTTAAATATTGGTACCACCTTGCGCCAATCCTGTGAAATGCTCCCTGCAATATCAGAAATAAGGATCTGGCTATTACATTACTTAATTCTCTTATGAAATGGGGGTGTATGCCATCTGGTTCCGGCTATTTGTCTATTTCAATCTTTTTAAGACACTGCAGCACTTCTTCCTGAGTCAGAAAGGGCACTTTTAATTGGGAGTTTACTTTGACACCCTGCATTTCATCTGACAGTTTATTTTCCCTAGTGAATACAAGGGAGAAAAAAAGATTTAATAGATTCGCTTTCTCCTCATAAATGTCTGCAACTCATTACTCTGTAAAGGGCCAACACTTTCAAGTTTAAACTCTTTACCGTATACTGTATATAATTGAAGAACATTTTAGGGTTAGTTTTACAATTAATCTCTCCATCTACAGCTTGGCTGCTTTTATTTGTCTTTTACATATTCTATTTTTACCAATGACAAAGTTAGAGGTAGGGGGAGCGTCCTTAAAAATTATTTTAGGGATTTAGGGCATAAGCTTAGGGCAAGGACCTCCAAGGTAGTGTTTTCCGAAATACTGCCTGTACAACGAGCCACACAAGAAAGGCAGCGGGAGATTAGGGAGGTAAACAAGTGGCTCAAGAACTGGTGTAGGAAGGAGGGATTTGGGTTCTTGGAGAACTGGGCCGACTTCTCTGTCGGCTACAGGCTCTACCGTAGGGATGGGCTGCACCTCAATGGGGAAGGGGCAGCTGTTTTGGGGGAGAAGATGGCTAGAAGGCTGGAGGAGTGTTTAAACTAGGGACTGAGGGGGAGGGTAACTACATTATAGGAGGGGAAGATAGTGCAGATAGAGACTTGTGGCAAGGTAATAGAACTGGGGGAGGAATGGAAGGAGAAACTAGAACAAATCAAAAGGAAAGGTGTAGAGTAAGAAATATACATCAGCCTCTTAATTGTATGTACACTAATGCCAGAAGCCTAGCTAATAAAACTGGTGAACTGGAATTAGTGATGTGTGAGGAGAACTATGACATAGTGGGAGTAACTGAGACATGGCTGGATGATAGCTATGACTGGGCTGGGGAGGGGTCTGCCTTTATGTAAAGTCATGCCTAAAGCCCACACTCTGGGAAGATATAAGTGAGGGACATAAAGATGTGGAGTCACTGTGGGTAGAAATTAATGGAGCCAAAAACAATAATAAAATACTAATAGGGGTTTATTATAAACCATCCAATATATCAGAGACCACAGAAAATCTACTTCTAAACGAAATAGACGAGGCGGCAAATCATAATGAGGTCATTATTATGGGGGACTTCAACTACTCAGATATAGACTGGGAAACTGAAACCTGTACATCTCATAAAGGAAACAGGTTCTTAGCAATAACCAATTACCTTTCCCAACTGGTTCAGGACCCCACTAGAGGGACGGCCATACTGTACTTAGTATTAACCAATAGACCTGACAGAACAACAGATGTGCAGGTTGGGGGACACCTGGGAAACAGTGACCATAACATAATAACCTTCCAATTGTCATTCAAAAGAGTGTTTCTTCAGGGAGGAACAAAAATACCAAACTTCAAAAAAGCTAAATTTAGCCAACTAAGAGAGGCCATAGGCCTAACTAACTGGGACGAAGTCCTCAAAAATAAAAATACAGCCACAAAATGGGATATTTTTAAAAGCATCCTAATATCTAATTGTGAGAGGTACATACCTTATAGGAATAAAATTATAAGAAACAAGAACAAAAACAATGTGGATAAATAGAACTGTAAAGAAAGCAATAAATGACAAAAAGAAAGCATTTAAATCACTAAAACAGGAGGAGAGCGAGGAAGCATTGAAAAACTATAAGGAAAAAAATAGAATATGTAAAAGACAAATAAAAGCAGCCAAACTAGAGGCCAAGAGATTAATCGCCAAAGAGAGTAAAACTAACCCTAAAATGTTCTTCAATTATATAAATACTAAAAAGTATAAACTTGAAGGTGTCGGCCCCTTACAGAGTAATGAGGGGGGAATTGCAGAGAGCGATGAGGAGAAAGCGAAGCTACTAAATAACTTTTTCTCCACTGTATTCACTGAGGAAAATAAACTGTCAGATGAAATGCAGGGTATAAAAGTAAATTCTCCTTTAAAAGTGTCCTCTCTGACCCAGGAAGAGGTACAGCAACGTCTTAAAAATATTAAAATAGACAAATCACCAGGACCGGATGGCATACACCCCCGTATCCTAAGAGAATTAAGTAATGTCATCGACAGACCCTTATTTCTGATATTTAAGGACTCTATACTGATGGGGACTGTTCCACAGGATTGGAGCATAGCAAACGTGGTGCCAATATTCAAAGAGAGTCCAAAAACAGAACCCGGAAACTATAGGCCGGTAAGTTTAACTTCTGTTGTTGGTAAACTGTTTGAAGGTTTTTTGAGAGATGCTATCTTGGAGTACCTCAATGAAAATAAGCAAATAACTCCGTATCAGCATGGCTTCATGAGGGATCGGTCATGTCAAACCAATTTAATCAGTTTCTATGAGGAGGTAAGTTCTAGACTTGACCGCAGCGACTCAATGGATGTCGTATATTTGGACTTCTCCAAAGCGTTTGACACGGTACCACATAAAAGGTTAGTATACAAAATGAGAATGCTTGGCATGGGAGAAAATATCTGTATGTGGGTAAGTAACTGGCTCAGTGATAGAAAACAGAGGGTGGTTATTAACGGTAGATACTCAGATTGGGTCCCTGTCACTAGCGGGGTACCATAGGGGTCTTTATTGGGTCCTATGCTCTTCAATATATTTATTAATGATATTGTAGAAGGTTTGCATAGTAAAATATCAATTTTTGCAGATGACACTAAACTGTGTAAAGCAATTAACACAGAGGAGGACAGTGCACTGCTACAGCAGGATCTGGATAGACTGGAGGCTTGGTCAGAAAAGTGGCAGATGAGGTTTAACACTGACAAATGTAAGGTTATGCATATGGGAAGGAATAATGCAAGTCACCAGTACATACTAAATGGTAAAACAATGGGTAACACTGACATGGAAAAGGACCTAGGAATTTTAGTGAACAGCAAACTAAGCTGTAGAAGCCAGTGCCAGACAGCTGCTGTCAAGGCCAATAAGATAATGGGTTGCATCAAAAGGGGCATAGATGCCCGTGATGAGAACATAGTCCTGCTACTTTACAAATCACTAGTCAGACCACACATGGAGTACTGTGTACAGTTCTGGGCTTCTGTGAACAAGGCAGACATAGCAGAGCTGGAGAGGGTTCAGAGGAGGGCAACTAAAGTAATAACTGGAATGGGTGGACTACAGTACCCAGAAAGATTATCAAAATTAGGGTTATTCACTTTAGAAAAAAGATGACTGAGGGGAGATCTAATAACTATGTATAAATATATCAGGGGTCAGTACAGAGATCTCTCCCATCATCTATTTATCCCGAGGACTGTGACTGTGATGAGGGGACATCCTCTGCGTCTGGAGGAAAGAAGGTTTGTACATAAACATAGAAGGGGATTCTTTACAGTAAGAGCAGTGAGACTGTGGAACTCTCTAGTTCACTAAAAGAGTTCAAGAAGGGCCTGGATGTATTTCTGGAGGGTAATAATATTACAGGTTATAGTTACTAGAGAGGGGTCGTTGATCCAGGGAGTTATTCTGATTGCCTGATTGGAGTCGGGAAGGAATTTTTTCCCCTAAAGTGAGGAAAATTGGCTCGTACCTAACAGGGTTTTTTTTGCCTTCCTCTGGATCAACTTGTAGGAAAACAGGCTGAACTGGATGGACAGATGTCTTTTTTCGGCCTTACAAACTATGTTACTATGTTACTATTACAGTGCATAGTCCTGGCATAGTAATTCTGACAAGCACTCTATTACAGTACATTCTGCAAGAAGTCCCCAGCTGCCATGAAAAGTACTTAGCATCCCGTGATTGCAGAGGGAGCTGCCTCCTTCTTTCTGAGCGCTCTGATGTCTACCATTGTTATTAGATACAGCTATACAGTATGTACAGTATATACACTATGTTGGTATTAGTTGAACACTGTATAGCAGTATTCAGTATTTAGCATTGTATGGCACTGCTACTTAACCACTGCACACTGAATTGCAGTTCATAGTGGTGCTTGCACTGCATAACATTACTGACAGTATGGAACTATTATTTAGTGTTTATGGTATAATTATTTGTATACTGTATAACAGCACACCATATAGGGGAGAAGCACCACAGAAGGTACTGCACATGGCACCATCAAACTTTAGGCCAGCTCTGCCAAGGACCTCCAGGATCTGGTTCTGGATCTCCATGATCTGGTTATAAACCCTGCTCTAGACATTAAATATGTGCTTTCTTTCAAACTTTTTAAATGTCAAAAATATGAAGTGACCCTCAGCATTTTTCGTGCTAGTAGACAAAGCGATAACTAGTTCATTAAATTTTTGTAGCCAAAAGCCAGAACAGACGTGAGAATGAAATGGGTCTTTCTTCTGACAAATGACTCAATTACTTCCCCCAGGCTATTTATTTAACCCTTTGAGCAATAATACAGGATTCCCAGTAGGAAGCGGAATCATGTATAGCAATTTAGAGCCTACAGCAATTTATCATCCAACCATATACCATTCAATACCTTTTGCTACATCTGTAGATAAAATTGCACTTGGAAGTAATCAGCTTTCAAGTGATTTTACAGTGAAGAATGACTCGACCTTGGAAAGATTGCTGGAGGCATTTTACTCCTGATAGCATATAACCTCAAGCTGTATATTCCCAATCTAAGCATGTTTGCCTAATTTAAGAGGTTTTTACATGGAACGCCCCTGCGCTCAATCAGCTGATCACATTTTTTATGCGACAGTAAAAATGATTATTTGTCTACAGAAGATCACCCCTTGTAAACAGGGGTTGTGCTGCTGTCAATAATGGAAAAAAACAGAAGCGTGAATAATAATTTCTGCAGCCATTGACCTACGAGAATTGCGTAGTATAAATGCTCCCTAAGACTAGGGGAGTATAAATGCTCCTTAATGAGCGCAGATTGATTTGCTATGTCTACCCATGTAATAAAGGACCCTTCACTTCCCAGAGGTGAACTTCATAATGTAAGAGTAGTGACTTGGGGGGTCAGAGTAAATTTGATGACTTTGGATAAACATTTCTTAACAAATCCAGGTATTGCCTTTATGTGTATATATGTGCCTGAAGCAGTGAGACAGGACCTATGCCAGTTACAAGGATTTGTTCTTCTATAGGCATGCCTTATAGTGCAGTACTGTAACACTAGATTTATGTATTTCAAATTATTATTACATTATTTACGTTATAGCTACATAAAGTATATTGTGCTTCCGACTGAATCGATGTGCTGCATTAACCTGGTCATTAAATGGGCTTCTGGGACTTAGGCCTCTTCCACACTAGCGGCAGTCCGGATCCGGCAGGTGAAGGGTGCCGTCGGATCCAGACTGCCGCAGCGACATGTGTGGGGCCTCCTGGGCGGCCTTCCTACCTGGAGTATGTAAGTATGTATGTGTTTGTGTGTATGTGTATGTATGTCTGTATGTATGTCTGTATGTATATGTCTGTATGTGTAGGTGACGGATCCGTCCTGAACTCCATTGAAAGTCAAAGGAGGGCGGATCCGTTTACCATTGTGGTCACACCAGACGGATTCGCCCCCATTGACTTGCATTGGGGGTCATTCCGGATCCGTCTTGGTGCGGATGCCTGGACCGGAGAGCAAACCGCAGCATGCTGCGGTTTGTTCTCCGGTCTGAAGACGGAACGGAATGCTTTCAGGAGCATTCCGTTGTCTTCAGTTCAGTTTTGTCCCCATTGACAATGAATGGGGACAAAACTGAAGCGTTTTTTTCCGGTGTTGAGCCCTTATGACGGAACTCAATACCGGAATTTAAAAACGCTAGTGTGAAAGTAGATATTGACAACCTATCCTCAATCATCAATATCAGGTTGGGGAATCCAACACCTAGTGAGGCCCTGAACTCCATCCTTACCACTGTTCCCATTTACTTGCACGATTTGTCCTAGATGACGGCCCACAACTGGACAACAGTCCCTTCCTAGCTAGGTGCAAGGGCCCACGAGGTAAGTACAAGTAGAAAATAACAAAGTGACATATATCACAGAAACAGATATCCGATATGTCGGGCCAGACCAAGAGATCTAGAACTGAATAAACACAGAAGACAAGTCAAATTGTACTTAGATGAGGTCAATACCAGGAGAATCCAGACTGTGTGAAATCATAAGCCAGAATTCAAAAATGTACCAAGCCAGAAAGTCCCACCAGGGAGACTTGTCAAATCCAAAATATCAGGCAAATATTCGAGGTAAAAAACAAGCAGGGGTCCAAGAATCCAGAAGTATATGCAGTATTACAGGCTAGTGCGGTGTAGACACCTAATTACAGAGAAATGTGGCCAGTAGCTTGCCCATCTAAATAGGGTGCTCCATCAGTCCCATGGGATGTCCGAGCCATAAGATACCTGTAACATCATGACCCCAGACGTCCTAGTGTCACTCCTGATTGGCAGGCACTCCTGCACACAGAGGCCCAGCATTGTTATCCTAGGAACTGGATGCTAGCAGTGCTGTATGCTGTGGTGCACACCCACCGGCATAGGTAGGAACATTACAGCATGACTTTACACTGACAGACAGATAGAGAAGAAAATGGATGAAGGGAGGAGAGGAAGGACGTTTTTTATGCATGTTTGTAGGATAGGTGACTGGGTGACCAGAAATCCTAGCTACGTTCACTACACGTGGCATCTTTAAACAACACATCATTCGGGGTGCCGGGAATCAGATCCCCACTGAACTGATATCTTACTCCTAGAAAATCCCTTTAAAGATTCCAGGGGAACTCATTTGGAACTATGGGGGTCATTTATTATCTACGCCACAGTGGCATATTAAGGAGTTTTGTGGCAAAATCTGCAACTTTTCCCTGATCACGCCACTTTCCCTAGGTGGTAGGAAGAAGGGTGTAGCGTGGGTTGGGAAGAGAGTGGGCCAGCCAGCCCATCTCATTTATCATTTTCTAAGCCAGTTTATGGCATGAAAAATTGTCTTAAACTACGCCAGCAAGGGAGCGGGCATAGTTTAAACCATGGCACACAACTGGTGGCATCAAGCGCCAAAGTTATGTAGAAGCCTGCTGCTCATAACATTGTCACATCCGCCAACAGTGCATGGGGATTACGACCGGTATATAAATCGCTGGTCTTAATAAATGACCACCCGTATGTTTTGTTCAGTCTAAGCAGAACATCAGATTGGAATTAACTATTTGCTGTGATGTGAGAACTGCTGAAGGATTGATAGAACTATAATTATTACAACATGGTAACACCAATCCCATGTACTAACCAGCGAGAATCTACCGCCATGTAAATCAGTATCCCATGGGTGAGCTATGATGTATGGTATTTATGTGGTATAGGCTCTATAGTACTAGTTTAGATTGTAAAGAAGGCATGACAAGCTGCTTCAATGTGGACAGCATATAGTGTGCTGTCCGCATCCGCATATCCGTACTTTAGCTCTGCATAATAGATAGTAAAAGTCCTATTTTTAAAACTAGGACTTGCAGGAAGGAGCCCAGGCACGCCTCCTGCTAGTGCCCAAACCCACCCCCATGCTGGGAGCAAGGAGAAGGGGGGCAGTGTTATGGCTTGAATGTGATGTAGGAGGGGTGGGTGGGCTCCTTCCTGCAAGAGTGACGCTCCTCTGGGCACCTTACTGGCTCATTTGCATACCAAATAAACTGGATTTTCAGAAGATAGAAAGCATCTATTGCTGAAACAAAGGCACATCTGGAAATAAGGTACTAAGTGCTATTAGGCCATGGCTTTACTTCAATAGTGATTATCTTGGTGACAGATTTCCTTTAAGTTATTTTTTGTGAATTTACTGATTTTACTTATACTTTTACTATATATTATACATTTACTATAAAGTGTATATATACATTTAGTATATATATTGTTTTTTGTTGTTTTGTTTAATTTTTTTAGTCTGTCCCTGAAACCATTGTGGGACTTTTCCATTTACATTTCCACTTTTCAATTTATTTTGTTCACTGTGGTTTTCCACTGTAACTAAACTGGGGCTGCACACTGGGGAAAACTGCTTTGCAAGAACAAGTTGTCATTGTTAATGCAGTAGTTCCAGCCGCAGCCACCTACTACTGGCCTCCTGGTGTTTCCTCATCGGTAACAAGATTGTCAGGTCTAACAGGCACAGAAGCGCTACTGCTGCCTCTATTCCATACACAGGTGGGCTTTAAGGATCTCTGGAAATGCATCTATGGAAGGCGGTTGTTAAGCAGATAATTAGAAAACACATAATCCACTTTAAAATGTTATTGCATCTAAAAAATTATGAATAGCATTTAGAACATAATAAAGCAATAATAGGGACATACACAAATCTCATACATCCCCAAAGCAAAATTTAGTATGTGCTCTCATACACACCTCACCTTACTAGAAGCTTCCTGTCCATCATTAAATGATTTATACATCTGAAAAGCATTCATCCTTTCCAAATGGCGGTGGCTTTAGAATGTTCTGCAGCAGCTAGGACACAATACTGTGCGACACATGCTGCAGCAGTGCGAATATTGAAATAAAAAGCATTGCATGAAGCCAAAACTAGAGTAAATTCAGAAAAAGATGAGAAACATTATCTGTCTCGCCTTTTATGATCCAATCATGATTTTGGCTCTAAAAACAGCATCAGCACTTTTGTCCGTACCCTAACTGATATCTGCTCAATTCATTGCAGAAAACCATCAAGACAACAAATATATTTACGTGCTGGGCTCATGTCCCCTACTCCCTTACTGCACATTTCCTCTAGTTTTTGATGTCACATTGATGGATTCTGTACAATTTGTCTTTCTGATACAAGTGATTGTACTACTTTGCCAAGAAAAAAATATATTCTGATCAGAAACTCCAGGGAAAAAATCTGCCTCTGATAAACGATCTGTCATTATCAGTACAAAGTATATCATATATTTTATCCAGACGTCTTATGTAACACAGAACAGAAGAATCTTTTTACTATCTTAAATAATCTTACTGAGGTTTCTGAAAATAGCCAGTTATGCCTCAGCCTAAGCTTTCAGAACTGACTTGAAAGGAGAATGATATTCCCTTAAAGAAACCAGTGTAATCTGAAGACAGTTCAAGTTGTCCCATCAGGAACAAATCAAATGCATATGGCCTACTGGGGAAGCTTTAATATGCAGTTCTCATTTGCCATTTGGCCATGCTTGCCATCTTTTCTGAAACATCCATGGAACATGAGGACACAGTACCATTTAAGGGAAAAGATCTTTTCTGGGTTGGTGGGGGGGGGTGAAGTATAATGTTTACATACAATGATACTTTGCTTGGTGGTTACAGTCTCAAACTGGTACACCACTTGGGGGTTACAACTGTTTGGCGGATACAGTCTATGTGACTTTGGTGGGCTTGGCATTCTCTCAGATGGACTCTAGTCACAATTTCAAGCCACAGTTTAGGTACATGCTGGTAGTGGTCCAATAACCACTAGCAGGGCCTGTTCCAGACCCAAGGAAAACAGCAGCCTGGTTCTGGATAAGTGCACTGGAAGCTGTCTGCAACCACTGAACTGGATTCTTAAAGTCATTGCCTTTTCATCAACGAATAGTGTCAGGGACCAGCGGCTCTCCACTACGTTCTCTGGATTTTGGCTGCATTGTCATTCCTCTCTGCTACTACATAGTACCTGACGGGAACTCAACATACATGATACACTAGAATTATGAGGTATACAAAAGGTTTTCACTTTATACACCAAGCTTCACCTTATTATGAAGTTTACATGGCACACACTACTCTACTGTGTCCACATACACACATGACAAGAACTCTCGCCATTCCACCATGTATGGTCCAGAGGGAGGTTATTAACCATGAGTACTCAGATTGGTGGGGTACTACAGGGGTCAATATTGGAGGAGTCACTGTTAGTGGTGGAGTAGCACAGGTTCAAGAAGGGGGTTTTGCCCCAACAAAACCTGGCGCCCAACGTGGGGCTAGACTAAATGACAGTTCATTGATCTCCCGACAAGTTGGATAATGGGGCCGGGACGGACAGATATAAAAGACAGCGCTGCAAGGTAAGAGAATTTATCTTACAATATATCTGTGCCTCCCTGACCGGTTGTCTGGCTCGAGGGATTGTTGAAGGAACGTAAGTATAAAGTCCTTTTACAGTCAAGTCCATATTGATAAAGAACCTTGAAAGTTGATAATACCTATGATTATTGGGTTTAGTTTCTGATCAGGAGTAACTTTGATTGGGATGATTTTGGTCTGGTTTTAGGAGTCACGGTATACGTTTTGTTTGTTCTTTACTGGGTTTGGAAAATTGCAGAACATTATAGAAAGGGAAAACTCAGGGACAAAGTAAACTATATGATTATAGTGGGAAGCTTTGTTGGGACTGAGGAAAATAAACCTCAGAAGCAGAGTACACGAAGTGGGGAAGCTCTGTTTGGAACTGAGGAGAAAATAGACGTCTGGATTGTGTTACTTTCTATAGTTGTTCTGGTTGGTACAGTTGAAGAGCAATGGAGAATAATTTCAGTATACCCGAAGGTTATAAGACAGCCAAAACATTGATGAAGGAAAGAGGAGGTAAAGAGGGTCTGAAGAATGTGGACAGAGTGCTGGAGAAGGCAGGGATGAAGTACGGGAATCTTAACCCTAGGAGTACTAGTACGGTGGCACCACGATTTATGGAGGAAGCTAGTCTGGGGAAGATACAAAAGGACTCATTGTGGTTGGATAAAGGATCATGGATGTGAAAAAGTGGATAAAGGTAGCTTGTGAGATTGAAACTGAGGGGTGAAGAGGAGAAGTTGTGCAAGGCAGATTGTTGTATACTCACAAAGAGCAATGTGAGAGGTCTGGAGAAACACCACCTCCATACCCCCTGGCCAATGCAGCCACCAGAGAGTCCAGGAGTGGACCAGAGGGATGGACGTGTAATGTCTGTTGAAATCAGAACCAAGACTGGACTGAAACTTGTAAAGTTTGTGGGGCACGGTGACCCCAGAAACCAGCAGGCATTTGTCCTGTATTGACTAAGACTAGAATCCTACCTGCTCAGACACCCAAAATAGACACCATGGACACATTCACCCCTATGGCTCCCGAAGCCCCAGAACTGTTAGGACAGTATGGTTACATTACTGTGACAGAATATCACCCTTAGAGTCCTAAAGACCTATTAGGACTGTTGACTAAACTCCCAGACCCCTGATGAGACCAATGCCCACTGCCAGGATGTTACAGCAGATTCAGGTGACATACAGAGCCACCTGGGCTAACCTAAAGGACTTGATGTTGCTGAAACTAGGGGAATCACAGTATCAGGTTATGGACCCTTTCCTGACTGAACATAGGAGGAGGACTTTTGAAGATTTGTCTCTAGAGGACTAGGAGAAGACTTTACCATCAGGAGCAGAGTTTATCTGAGTTTTCACAGAATGGGCAAAGGGAAAGAAAAGATGAGAGTTCCAGAAATCTAAAAGACGTTATTCAGGGACCTCAAGAGACAGTAGAGACGTATGCAGCTGGACTGCGGACCATTTGGACTGACATGGGGTGGGATCAGACTGGACTAATGGGTGAGACAGTACAGTTGTCAACCAATAATAAAAAAAAAAACCCTGCCAGAACCTCTTTTAGGGACTGAAGTTTTACAAGCACTGGCACGACCCGTGTAGATTTTGGGGCCCCAGAAGTATTATGTCCCTTAATAGCGACAGTGGCCCTGCCTGAGACTGAGCCTTCAGAATTAACCCTTGTAGACCAGGCTGTTCTTGAGGTGGTAATGGAGGATTTGTGGGCAAAATCTAACACAGACATTGTAAGACTCCCTGTGTCTTCGGCTATAGTGCATCTTAAGCCAGGATGTCAGCCCCCTCAAGTGAAGCAGTACCCCCTCAGTCATGCCCAGGAGATAGCAGTGGCCAGTCAAATTGATGATTTCCTCCAAGCCGGTAGATTGGTAAAAACAGTATATGCAGATAATACCCTGCTGTTCCCAATAGAAGACACCAGTTAAGGGACAGCCTGTTTTGAGAAGTTAACAAGGTGACAGTTTTACAAACTCCAATAGTGCCAAACCCACATACCTGACTGTCACAAGTTCCATCCAGTGCTACGTGTTTCACAGTGATAGACCTGGTAGATGCCTTCTTCAGTGCCCCGCTGTATCCTGACTGTCAGTATCTGTTTGCCTTTAGATTTAAGGGTAACCAGTATACCTGGACTGGCCTGCCGCAGGGGGCTCAGAACTCTCCACCATGTATACACAGGCTCTGAAATCTGTTCTTACATGGATGATTGGCTCCTGTGTGCTGAAGGCAATGAGACTTGCTGTGAAACAACTATATCTCTTTTAATTTTCCTCCATCAGAACGGGTGTAAAAGCCTCAAAGCAGAAGCTGCAGTTTTGTAAAAACCAGGTTGTATTTTTAGGACGCTGTCTCTCCCACTGAGCTCGTCATTTAACCCCAAAGAGGAAGGAGGCAGTGGAGAAAGAATACAAGTGTATAAAGGAGCACAAAGCCTGAGGGTGTTTTTGGGGCTGGTGTCATACTGTCGCCCCTGGATCAGGCATGCCTCCATGTTAATGCAGCCTCTGTATGATTGTCTGTCATCTGACCCATTTCACCTGACAGAAGAGGCAGTGAATAATTTTCATACATTGAAGCTGTGTATAACCTCAGCCCTGGCCCTGGGCATTCCAAAATATGACAAGGAATTTCAGTTGTTTTGCTCAGAAATGCGGGGTCACAATACGGTTGTGATGACTCAGAAACATGGTGACCACCACTGGCATACTTTTCTGCCAGATTATATCCTGTCGCCAGAGGCGCCCCCTCCTGTGTCAGGGCAGTAGCGGCAGTGCAGGCAATGATAGAAAAAGCTTCTGAAATTGTGTTAGACTAACCCGGTAATTGTACAAACACCTCATGACATTCAGGCACATTTCTATGGCCAGGCAACTTAGACTCCAGTGTGCACTCCTCATGCTACTCATACTACTCTGAATCCTGCTACTCTGTTGCCGATTACAGATTCAGAAATGGGGGAGGGAGGTGTATCAGAACTTTTAACCAATCTTGTTGAACATGACTGCATACAATTAATACAGCAGGAAACGTTTGGTTTTGAACATGCTCATGAAAACCCCCTTTATAACCCTGATTTTGAGTATGTTGTAGATGGAAGCTGGTTCCACACTGGATATGCAGTGGTCACACAGCATGAGGTAGGGACATCTGAACCACTGCCACCTCACATGTCAGTGCAAGTGGTGGAGCTGAAGGCACTCACTGAGGCATGTAAATTGGCCAAGAGGAAGAAGGTGAACATTTACACAGACTCAAGGCATGCTTTTGGTATTGCACATGAATATGGACCTTTTTCGAGGGCCAGGCACTTCCTAACATCAGCAGGCCAGCCTATAAAGAAGAAAAGACTCTGTACTTGAACTTATGAACACTCTGTTGTTACCAGAGGAGGTTGCTATTATTAAGGTAAAGGCTCATACAAGATGTACCACGGTGGAAGTAAAAGGCAATGATCGAGCAGACAAGGCGGCCAAACAAGCTGCACTCCAGCCACTGAATGCTGATGCCACCCCAGTGAGAGCCTTGAGACCTGAGGACATAGTAACATAACATAGTAACATAGTTTATAAGGCCGAAAAAAGACATCTGTCCATCCAGTTCGGCCTGTTTTCCTACAAGTTGATCCAGAGGAAGGCAAAAAAAAAAGTGAGGTAGAAGCCAATTTTCCCCACTTTAGGGAAAAAAGGACATTTCAGTAAGTACAGTGCCTTGCAAAAGTATTCGGTCCCCTGGAACTTTTCAACCTTTTGCCACATTTCAGGCTTCAAAAAAAAAGGTATAAAAAGTGGGTCACAATTGTGAAGTGGAACGAAATTTATTGGAGCATTTAAACTTTTTTGTAATAATAAAACTGAAAAGTTCGGCGTGCAAAATTATTCGGCACATTTACTTTCAGTTCAGAAAACTCACTCCAGAAGTTCATTGAGGATCTCTGAATGATCCAATGTTGTCCTAAATGACTGATGAAGATAAATAGAATCCACCTGTGTGTAATCAAGTCTCCGTATAAATGCACCTACACTGTGATAGTCTCAGGGTTCTGTTTAAAGCACAGAGAGCATCATGAAGACCAAGGAACACACCAGGCAGGTCTGTGACACACATCCCAAGGAGCACTGTGCAAGCGATCATATTGAAATAGAAGTAGTATCACTACAAATTTACCAAGACCTGGCAGTCCCTCTAAATTTTCATCTCAAACAAGGAGAAGACTGATCAGAGATGCAGCCAAGAGGCCCATGATCACTCTGGATGAACTGCAGAGATCTACAGCTGATGTGGGAGAGTCTGTTCATAGGACAACAATTAGTCGAACACTTCACAAATCTGGCCTTTATGGAAGAGTGGCAAGAAGAAAACCATTTCTCAAAGATATCCATAAAAAGTCTTGTTTACAGTTTGCCACAAGCCACCTGGGAGACACACCAAACATGTGGAAGAAGGTGCTCTGGTCAGATGAAACCAAAATCGAACTATTTGGAAACAATGCAAAACGATATGTTTGGCGTAAAAGCAACACAGCTCATCACCCTGAACACACCATCCCCATTGTCAAACATGGTGGCGGCAGCATCATGGTTTGGGCCTGCTTTTCATCAGCAGGGACAAGGAAGATGGTTAAAATTGATGGGAAGATGGAAGGAGCCAAATACAGGACCATTCTGGACGAAAACCTGTTGGAGTCTGCAAAAGACCTGAGAATAGGACAGAGATTTATCTTCCAACAAGACAATGATCCCAAACATAAAGCAAAATATACAATGGAATGGTTCAAAAATAAACGTATCCAGGTCTTAGAATGGCCAAGTCAAAGTTCAGACCTGAATCCAATCGAGAATATGTGGAAAGAGCCAAAAACTGCTGTTCACAAACGCTCTTCATCCTACCTCAAAGAGCTCGAGCTGTTTTGCAAGGAAGAATGGGCAAGAATTTCAATCTCTAGATGTGCAAAACTGATAGAGACTAGAGATGAGCGAGCATGCTCGTCCGAGCTTGGTGCTTTTACGGTACTCGTAAGTGCTCGATGCTCAGACGAGCATCTCGCCATGCTCGAGGAAATGGCATCTCCCACATTTTGAATTTTTGGCGCCTATAAACTCAGCCAATCACAAGTCAGGAGACTCTGTGGTACACCCAGCATCACGTAGGGCCCTTACATGTCGATAGCAGGGGTTGGCTGGCCTGATCAGGTGACCCTGGAATATACTAGTGACTGCCCGCGGTGCTCGGCTCAGATGCTGTCTGGATGTCGTTAGGGACAGATCTGCTGCGTTTCAGGGAGAGTGTTAGGGCCTGGATTTAGTTCTCTGTTAGGCAGAAGTGATATCAAAAGAACCCAACAGCCCTTCTAAGGGCTACAAGACACTTTTTTTTGTCTCTGGGCTGGCTGGCACTAGTAGTGCAGCTATCGCCATATATAACATTTTTTTTTTATTATTGTTTTATCTCAGTGATACAAATCCATTTCATACAGCTGTGTGGAACCATTCTGTGTGTCACAGTTCAGCTGTCCAGTCACCACAAACCACAATCCGTATTTTCTGTCCAGGTGACCCATACTGTATGTCATGTAATCAAATACGGTCTTTTGCTTTCACTGATACAGCTACATTAGAAAAATCTCTGTGCAACATTTGTCTGGGTTGCAGTCAAAATAGCCACAGTCAGCAGGGGCTGAGTTTGCTCTCTGATATTTTCTGCACGTC
>ONZH01022225.1:0-12134 GCA_900303285.1 Rhinella marina | reverse complement strand
GTATGTTTGTGTGTCTCACGGTGTGCATTTAAAAAAAAATAAAAATATATATATATACATTTATATATGTATATAATCATATGTGCTGATTAACCTTCATGTTAAGCTTGAGCTGGTCATCAGGAAGATGTTGGATGGAAGGTGTTCTCTCGTCTTTGGAAGTTACACTGAAGAGGGGAGGCTCCTTCTGAAATTTATTCCTGTGGGTTTCCTGTCCTGGGAGGCGGACCCTCTCTCCGGGTGCTGTCATGGACTTCGGAAAATCATATTACCGTAAGTAATTGACATTTTTTCGGCCTTACAAACTATGTTACTGTTAACTGACCGGCATATCTGTTCTACTATCTCACGATACAGTACAGTTATTACAGTCTTTTTTCTCAAAAACGTTTTTATTTTGTACAAAACCTGCTCAGATTAAAAAGAAAACAAAAAGCAAAACTTAGGCTCCGAATCTGATTTGTTTTACTCAACTTTGAATTTTAAAGGGGTTGTCCAACAATTTACCAGTAGTGGTTAATTCTCAGGCTAGGCCATCACTATCTGATTGGTTGGGGGTTCAACACCCTGCACTTCCACAGATATTTTGTTTTCTTTTTTTTTTTTAGTTTTATTTGGGGGAGAAGGTAATTTTATTTCAAATTCTAGCCCCTTATTCTCTAATCATTGACACTAAAATAAATGGTTAAAATTGGTTCCCTGTTTTCTTTTATTTCATGAGCACAGTAAAGAGCCCCTGTCTGGCACGGGTTCACAAAATAAGCAATCACCTACAGAATATATTAAGGGGCAGAGTCCAAAACAATCTACAAGAACAGAGGAGGACTAGCCTCTGCCCCCCTCCACCCCAAAAAAAATGTATCGTCATTACTTCTAGAAGTATTGTCAGGTGGAAGACATCCTATTAAATACCCAAACAAAACTGTAACTGCGCCCATGGAGCTCATGGAACAGCCGGAGTATTAGAGATCCTCCAAATAAAACATATCATGTCCGTATCACCGTACAATAATAGGAATGGGAAAGAAAATGATGAGAAATGTAACATATAAAATATATTTATTGGATATCATGTCGTCTTCAGTTATAAAACTAAACAATCCAGAGCTGGTGGGACATACAATAAAAATAATCCAGGATTCACCCGCTGGTAACTTCATGTCAGATGAGTGAACCACATGGGGGGTGGGGACCCCACTTGTTGGATTTATCTACAGGTACATCTTGGTCAGGGTGTACAGATTAAGATGATATTCCTTTAGGAGGATGAGTAATGGCTTCTATGTAATGAGGCAATCCTAGCCTGGGTCACTTGTTGGGAGAACTTGCACATTACTGATGAAATGTCCCCAGTAAGACCAGAGCTGATGGTTTCCTGACAAGCCCATATTTCATGTAAGGGTCCCGCGCGACGCGCTATCCACTCCTATTGATGTACCCGTGCCGTCACACAGCCTGATGCAAAGACTAAAATTACCTTACTATGCTCCAGTGCCCGTATCTGTCCTCTCCCTTGTGCCGGTACTTATTTTCCGGGTAAGATGGGAGATGGGATCCCTGAAGAAGGATACCAATCTATCCGAAATGCGTTGATTTTTTTATACTCCTAGGCACTCGTAACTCTGAAAGTGACCGCACAAATCGTTCCACGGAGCAGAGTCACTGGCTGGGGCACGCTCCTCTATACGAATAGTATCGCCCATCTTACCTTGAAAATAAGGACCGGCACAAAGGAGAGGACAGATATGGGCACCGGAGCATAGCGAGGTTATTTTAGTCTTTGCATCAGTCTTTGTACCTCTGTAAAAAGGTCAATAGGGTGGATTTAAGGTGGAGAGCACCAGTGGATGTTAGGTCTATAGTACTTTCAGTTGATCGGTATTCATTCAATACAGGAGACCATATGTGTTTGGGGACCTTTACAGTGGCCCTGATCATTGTTTCAAACCCTTAGCAACCTCTGGTAGCTAAAAGCAAGGTGATGTTTTACTCCCCTGTAAAAAGGAGCACGTTTTAGAAAAAAGCCAGTTAGTGACCACCATAAAAACACGTAAAGACGGTCACTAATAAGCTAAGCATGGAGAGGTCTTCTGTTGTGAATTTTTTGATGTGTAATCAGGGCTGATTTCTGCTTAAAACACCTACCACATTCTGAACATGAAAATGGCTTCACCCCTGTGTGAATTCTCTGATGTACAACCAGAGCCGATTTATGCTTAAAACATTTCTCACATTCAGAACATGAAAACGGCTTCTCTCCTGTGTGAATTCTCTGATGAGTAATAAGATCTGCTTTCTGGTTAAAACATTTCCCACATTCTGAACATGAAAATGGTTTCTCCCCCGTGTGAATTCTCTGATGTACAACAAAAACTGATTTACGGTTAAAACATTTCCCACATTCTGAACATGAAAATGGCTTCTCCCCTGTGTGAATTTTCTCATGTCTTAGAAGAGCTGATTTCTGGTTAAAACATTTCCCACATTCTGAACATGAAAATAGCTTCTCCCCTGTGTGAATTCTCTGATGACTAACAAGATCTGATTTCTGGCTAAAACATTTCTCACATTCTGAGCAGGAAAAGGGTTTCTCTCCTGTGTGAATTCTCTGATGTGTGACAAAAGCATTTTTACGGTTAAAACATTTCCCACATTCTAGGCAGGAAAATGGCTTCTCTCCAGTGTGAATTCTCTGGTGGATAACAAGATGTGATATCTGATAAAACATTTTGCGCATTCTGAACATGAAAATGGCTTCTCCCCTGTGTGAATTCTCTGATGTCTGTCAAGAGCTGATTTGTTGTGACAACACTTTCCACATTCTGAACATGGAAATGGATTTTCCCCTGTGTGAATTCTCTGATGTTTAACAAAAGATGATTTACGGTGAAAACATTCTCCACATTCTGAACAAGAAAATGGCTTCACTCCTGTGTGAATTCTCTGATGTACAATAAGATCCGATTTACGTTTAAGACACTTCCCACATTCTGAACATGAATATGGCTTCTCCCCTGTGTGAGTTCTCTGATGTCTAACAAGTTGTGATGTATGGTTAAAATATTTCCCACATTCTGAACATAAAAATGGCTCCTTTTTCATGTGAGCTTTGTGATGTTTAGCACCTCTTCTATGACTTTTTTTCTGTGTTACAGTCTGTGATGAATCAGAAGATTGGACCTGTTTAAAAGGATCATATGATGCATTTTTGCTATGGCTGGATGAAGATATAACTTGGATATTGGCATGCTCTTGATATGTGTCATCTACTTTAAAATCTGAAGAGACCAGATGTTTCTCTGAGTTCCCGGTACAGTCATCTGTCAAGAATAAAACACATTTTATTATTGATGAATAATATACCCAAAAAATTCTGTTGAAATATTAAAACATTTCTCTAATGACTAGAGAACAAGAGAAATGCGCTGAACAATGGTTCAAAGGCAAAGTATCAGACTAAGGGCCCTCGGAGACATACGGTCCGTGAGCAGGCCATATGTCCCGTAGCTGCATCGATCGTGCGCACTGGAGCACACAGCATCATTGATTAAAATTTTATCAAACTGGTGTAAAGTAGAACAGGCTTAGTTGCCCATAGCAACCAGATTCCACCTTTTATTTCCCGAAGGAACTGTCCAAAATGAAAGGTGGAATCTGGTTGGTTGCAATGAGCATCTATGCCAGTTCTATTCTTTATAATGAGAATCTGTGAGTCTTCTCTGCTTTACTTAGTGGTCACTACTCACCTGGGCGGTTATCTGTAGGAATGTCCTCTATACTCTGCTCATCACCCCTCACATCTGTCTCTGTAGGATTAATACTGTTCAGATCTTCACCCGGATTCACAAGCTGTGAAAGAAATATTGTAGAGGTCATCAGACGGTTGGAGACGTCGTGTGGAAGGTTTTATATGAGAAGATCAGTAATTAGAATGATGACAGAAGTGACCAGATAACAGGACTTATCTGACCCAAATATCTGCAAGTCTCCTGTATAAATCCAATCTGATCGCTTCGTTATTCCAACCAGAAGTTTACAAGACAGGGGGAGCAGCCCTTATATTCCATCCATAACATTAAAATTGTGTGCATATAACTAGAGATAAATAAAGTTTTGAAAAATTTAATTTGGCAGCTTCGCTGAGGTTTGCCAAGAAATTCTATTCCATCTGAATTAATTCATCACAAATCGCTATAAATCTGGTATACCCAGGCCACTCTGCCTAATCATATTCTTCCCACTTGGTGGCCCAATCTCAGTGTGGAGGCTTGGAAGTTAAACTGCAAGGAGACTGCAGGAAGAGTCTATCACCATGTACATCAGTGTGCAGCACGCCATGATTCTTAGCTAATCCCTTCTGTTAGCTGTAGATTTACTGTGCGTCAGTATTTCAGGTCAATGTTACCGTCAGGTCTAATTTATCGCTGTGGACTTAACTGTGCAGTGCATCAAGATTCAAGTAGTCTGCAGCAGTGGAAGTAACAGTCTGCACCATGATTAATAGCTAATCCGTTCTGTTAAACAAAAAGAAAAGCAAAAAAAAAAGTGTGTCCCTGCAGGGGCTCTGTCCAAATGGCTTCTTAGTCAAACAAAATAAAGAAATGAAGACAGCGCCAATAAAGTAGTGAAGAGGTTATTTGAATCCATGTTGTGGCAGTGCACGTTTTTTAATCCCTTCTGTTAGCTGTCAAATTGCTATGCATCAGTATTACAGGTCACTGTTACCATTAGATCTAATTTATCACCCTGTGCACCAAGATTCAAGTAGTGGCCTCATGACAGAATAAGGAGGACGGCAGAGGAAGCAGTGATAGTAGTGGCCCCATTACAGAGCAAGGAGGACGGCAGAGGAAGCAGTGATATTAGTGGCCCCATGACAGAGCGAGGAGGACGGCAGAGGCAGCAGTGATAGTAGTGGCCCCATTACAGAGCAAGGAGGACGGCAGAGGCAGCAGTGATAGTAGTGGCCCCATGACAGAGCGAGGAGGACGGCAGAGGCAGCAGTGATAGTAGTGGCCCCATGACAGAGCGAGGAGGACGGCAGAGGCAGCAGTGATAGTAGTGGCCCCATTACAGAGCAAGGAGGATGGCAGAGGAAGCAGTGATAGTAGTGGCCCCATTACAGAGCAAGGAGGATGGCAGAGGAAGCAGTGATAGTAGTGGCCCCATGACAGAGCGAGGAGGACGGCAGAGGCAGCAGTGATAGTAGTGGCCCCATTACAGAGCAAGGAAGACGGCAGAGGCAGCAGTGATAGTAGTGGCCCCATGACAGAGCGAGGAGGACGGCAGAGGCAGCAGTGATAGTAGTGGCCCCATGACAGAGTGGGAAGGGTGGTGGTAATGGCATTAGTGGCCCATGCCAGAGTGGAGATGGTGGCGGCAGCAGTAGTAATGTTGTGTTCACATCAGCATTTATTTTTCTGTTCTTCTGATCTGTCAGGTTAAAAAAAAATAATGGATCCAGTATTTTGAGCATCTGTAAGACCTCCATCACACTGTCAGTATTTGGTCATTATTTGTAAGCCAAAAACAGGAGTGGGTTCAAACCATAAAAAAACATGAAATAAAATGTAGTGCAAATACACATCTTCTGTGTTTTGGACCCACTCCTGCTTTTGGTCTACAAATACTGATCAAATACTTATGCAAAATACTGACCAAATACTGACCGTGTGAAAGAGGCCCTATGCTCAGTTTGAAAACGTTTGGGCCATTTACGTCCAAAATCTTTTTTTTAAACAAGGAAAAAAGTCCTGCATGAAGAACTTTAATGGCCTTTTTACATGGTCAGTATTTTGCATCAGTCTTTGTAAGCCAAAAAAAGGAGTGGGTCCAAATCAGGCGATGATGGGGAAGAACATTTTGCCTTTGCCTCAGCCTTTGGCTGAAGTGCATTCACAGATTCCTGGACATTTTTAACAGCTCTTGCAGTTCGGCAGAAGACTTGAGGAACCGGTTGATGAGACTGAAGATGTGCACCTTGCAGGGAGCATGAGTCAGCCCTCCTTGACGTAGCACAGACAAGATTTTCTTCCCGTTATCGATAACCATGTTTCCTATCTCCAGTTGGCGAGGAGACAACCAGTGTTCGATTTCTTTATTGTTGCCGCCAAGCAGTTCGTGGCGTGGCTCAGTTCCCCAAGGCTGAACAGGTACAGAACCACGTGACAATGCCTAGCTTTGCATGTGTGATATGATGGAGGACCACTGTGAACTGTGCCTAAAGGGGAGAGTGAGGACAAGTTGGAGGATGAGGAGGCAGAGGAAAACATTGGTGCAAAAATTGTAGAGGCTGCAACTGCCTGGGCCAGAACCACATTTACCCAGTGGGCTGTGAATGACATATATTGTCCTTCACCATAGTTATAACACCATACATCAGTGCTGGCGTGAACTCGGTGAACCAAATACCGAGAGGTCCACCTTCTGCTCAACATACTTGTGCAGGGCTGGTTCAGCTGTTTCAGAAAAGTAATGTCGGCTTGGGACTCTCCATCAGTTCTCTGAAATGTGCAGCGTCAACTACATGGAAAGGGAGGGACTCTAGTACCAGCAACTTAGCCAGGTGCAAGTTCAGCTTCAGTGCCATTGGATGAGTGCACGCATACTGTTGTCTTTTTGCAATGGCCTCGGTAATTCATTGTTGTCTAAACAAATGACGAGAAGCATCAGGAGCAATAGACGACATTGAAGTCTATGAGAAGGAACGATAGATTCCCTCTGCTAACGTTGACGGGTCCTGACTGCTTGAGAGGGAGTGCCGGCTGTTGGGCGATGCGGCAGTTGCTGCATCAGGCTGTAACACTGAAGGTCTGGCATGGTATTTTCAAGCCACTAAACGGTGACGCTTAATGTGTTGGCACAAGGCTGTCATGCCAACATTACCGCACCACACCTCCTGCCCACACATCCTGCATACTGCACGCTAACGTCCCACAGTGACTTGGTGAAAAAAATTCCCACACTGGCAAGTATGGCATTTTCCCTCCACCACTGTGCAATGCCTCCCTGCACTCGGCTCCCATGTACAATCGGCTACATCATCATCTACAAATGTTTGGTCGTCACCTCTCTCTTGCGCACGTCCCTGACCTCTTGCAACATATGCTCCCACCCAACCGTCATTCCTGACCTCTTGCAACATATGCTCCCACCCAACCGTCATTATCGGGTAGTTGCACATCTAAAAGAAGTCCGCTGTGGACCTTTCCTCCAAGTCTGGGCTGACCTGTAACTGCTGACTGTCCTCACAAAGCTCATGGTCATTGGAATGGAGCAGAGTCGGTGGCAAACATTAATTGGCTAATAGACATAGCAGTAAAAGCCGGTTCAGGACAGGTGAGGGCACAAGGGCAGTTCCTGGGCCATGACAACCAAGTGTGGCGTGAGAGGAACCCACTGATTACTGTGCTATGTGTATCTGTTGTCACTTGAGGTGATGTTGAATGGCGAGTCAACCATTCCAGTACAGCTGGATTGTTGGTCAAAACACGACCGTTGGATGACAGTGGCAGCTCTGGCCTTCACTACTTCTTCTGTTGCTAATTGTGCTGGCTACAGCAGCAATTTTGCCACTGCTGGTTCTTTATAGGGCCCAGGTAACTGTCTGTTGGCTTAGTCTACAACAACTATATCGCAGAATTGGATTAGCTATGATAAATTCACTCCACTGCAGTTACGTACAGGGCGATAAATTACACCTACACTATTAAGAAAGGATCAGCGCTGCCCAGGATATATAAGAGAATATTAAAGTAGGCTGATAAGAAACGTTTTTGAATAATTCCTGCACTGCATTATGGGTGATCTTATGTTCCCAGGCTTCTTACTTTCTCTTTATAACATGTGCTGCCGCCATTTTAGGAAAACCTAGTTAATTCTCATGAAGAGCAAGGATATTCGGCTTTGTTGCGAATGAAAGTTTTCCTAAACCTCAGATCGAATTCCGCTTCAAAAGCTTCTCTTTATTCAGAACTATATATAACATAGCCCTTGCTGGCCACCTCAGGGTTGTGGAGCCGGTAAGCCAAGGTTCTGACTCCAGCTCCGACTCCTTGTGTAATAATTTAGTGATAAAAAATGTACTGCAGTAAAATGGTAAAATTGTTTTTTTTCTGCCTATTGTGTAACTTTTCACAGGTGCCTGCAGCCTCCCTCCACTATGGAAAGATTCCCACTTATTTGCTATCTGCATATATGGTACTGCGGGCTGGCTTCTCTGTGTCCATCTTCCGGTCTATGGCTTGTTTACCTCCTCAATGGAATCTTCTCTGCTGCAGCCAATGACTGGATTCAGGGGTAACACGTCCACAAGAAACACATCATCACTAAAGCCAGTCATTGTCTGTAGTCAAGCAGGTGACCATGCTTGTGCCAGCGAGGGAGCAAACAACATTTACTGGAATATGGACACACAGGAGCTGGCACACATAACCGGAGCTAAGGGTAGAAGGTACATATGAATCTTTCCATAGTAGAGGCTGTGGACACATGTAAAAAGTTACTTATTCCTGAACAAATCCTTTAATACTGTCTTCTTGTTCTGTATGCAGTTCTGAGATAACTGCAGCCATGACCAGTAGTGAACCTCCTCCTATGGTCGTCACTACTGAACATGTGCAGCATCATTCTGGCATTGTAACTAAGGCCTTAGGGGCAGCAAGACGATACTTAGTATAAAAGACGGGGAAAATACAGGAGAAATGAGAACTGATTCTCTATCACCGCTAGAACACCCTGCTTATCACTATATATAGTATAAGGACAGGAGAGAACACAGGAGAGGTGAGAACTGATTATCTATCATCACTAGAACATCCTGCTTATCACTGTATATAGTATAAGGGCAAGAGAGAACACAGGAGAGGTGAGAACTGATTATCTATCACCACTAGAACACCCTGCTTATCACTGTATATAGTATAAGGACAGGAGAGAACACAGGAGAGGTGAGAACTGATTATCTATCACCACTAGAACACCCTGCTTATCACTGTATATAGTATAAGGACAGGGGAGAACACAGGAGAGGTGAGAACTGATTATCTATCACCACTAGAACACCCTGCTTATCACTGTGTATACTATAAGGACAGGGAGAACACAGGAGAGGTGAGAACTGATTATCTATCACCACTAGAACACCCTGCTTATCACTGTGTATAAGTATAAGGACAGGAGAGAACACAGGAGAGGTGAGAACTGATTATCTATCACCACTAGAACATCCTGCTTATAACTGTATATAGTATAAGGACAGGAGAGAACACAGGAGAGGTGAGAAATAGTGTCGCTCGAGCACCAAAGTGCTTGGTGCTCGACGAGAAGATGAACATAAAGGTGGTCTGGCTAGCACCCTGTGTACCGTTCTTCCCCCATTTCCACTCTTCCACATGCAAGTGTCTGCCTTTATTGTGAGCAGTGAGCGTTTCAGTAGACAACAGAGTGGGATGGTTACGCTGATAATAGCGCCATCACCGCTCACCATATGTGTTGATTCCTCAAAGTTGTGTAAAACCTCACAGAGGTTAGACATCCATGCCCACTCGTCGCTTGTGAAGAGTGGAAGCTGACTGGAAAGGCGACGACCATGTTGCAGCTAGTATTCCACTACTGCCCTCTGCTGCTCACAAAGCCTGGCCAACATGTGGAACGTGGAGTTCCAGCACATGTTCAGGTCGCACAACAGTCGGTGAGCTGGAAAGTGGCAGCTGTAGATGACTTTATGAAATGGGCACACAGGCGGCGCACCTTCACCAGTAGCTCAAGCAAATTGGGGTAGGTTTTGAGAAACCGTTGAACCACTAAGTTAAACACGTGGGCTAGAAATGGTATGTGTGTGAGGTTGCCAAGATCCAAAGCCGCCACCAAGTTGCGGCCATTATCAGACACAACCATGCCTGGGTGTAGGTTGAGTGGTGAGAGCCAAAGCTCAGCCTGGCCCCTTATACCCTGCCACAGCTCTGCGGCGGTTTGCTGTTTGTCACCTAAGCAAATAAGTTTCAGCACGGCCTGTTGCTGCTTCCCCACTGCTGTGCTACACTGCTTCCAGCTACTGACTGAAGTCTGACTGGTGCTACAAGATGAGAATTCTGAGGTGGAAGTGGAGGAGGAGGTGGAGGAAGAGAAGGAGGGGTTGCAGCCACTAATGTAGGTGGTGGCAGAAATCCTGATGGAAGTAGGGCCCACAATCCTTGATGGCGGTAGCATCTGTTCCATCCCAGGGTATGACTCGCTCCCAGCCTCCACAACGTTCACCCAGTGTGCCGTCAGGGAAATGTAGCATCCCTGGCCAAAAGCACTTGTCCATGTGTCAGTCATTAAGAGGACATTCCCAGTAACTGCATTGGTGCATGGGTGATGTTACGGGACACATGCTGGTGTAAGGCAAGGACGGTATAGCGGGAAAAAAATAGTGGCGGCTGGGGACTGAGTAACGAGGGACAGCTGCCGCCATCAGGCTGCGGAAAGCCTCAGTATCCACAAGCCTAAATGGCAACATTTCCAAGGCCAGCAATTTAGAAAGGTGTGCATTTAGTGCTATGGCCTCTAGGTGGGTGGCTGGGTATTTGCGCTTTTGTTCAAGGGCTGGGATATGAACATCTGTACGCTGCTCTGTGACACAGAAGTGGACGTGCTCGCTGATGGTGCTTGCAAAGGTCCAGGTGCAGGGCAGGAGGCATCCGAGCCTGCGTCTTGGACAGGGTATTGGCCAGCACATAACGCAAGGGAAGAGGAGGTAGTGGTGTGACCCACAGACACGGATTGTGGACCCAGGCATTTGGACCACCTATAAGGGTGCTTTGCTGCCATGTGGCAGATCATGCTGGTGGTGGTCAGGTTGCTAGTGTTCACGCCCCTGCTCATTTTGGCACGGCACATGTTGCAAATGACAATTCTTTTATCGTCCACACTTTCCTCAGAAAAGTGCCAGACTGCGGAACACCTACCTCTTGGCAAGGGAGATTGCTGCAAGGGGGTGCTCTGGGGAACAGTTTGCAGGCCTGTTTGGTGTGGCCCGCCTTCTCCTTTTTGCCACCCCACTGCCTCTTCCAGCCTGTTGCGGTGCTGCAGATCCCTCCCAATCTGTACTCATGTCCTCGCTTGGCTTGCCACCTTCCCAGGTTGGGTCAGTGATTTCATCGTCCACCACCTCCTCTTCCATTTCCTCACTCTGGTCCTCCTCCTGACTTGTTGACCTAACAAGAACCTCACTTATTGACAACTGTGTCTCATGCTTATCATCAACCTCTTGAGACACTAATTGCCGTTGACTTATTGGCAACTGTGTCTCATCATCATCATCATTCACCTCGTGAGACAGTAATTGCCATTCCCCACCATCATCTTCTTCTGACTGTGGATGCTCATGAGTTTGGGAATCAGTACACAAGATCTCCTCATGTCCCTCTTCAAGCGGGCTTGGCGAGAGTCTCAAATCAAGGACTGGCAATGACAGTAGCTCCTCAGAATATTTTAGTGTGGGATCACTTGTTTGCCAAGACTCTCCATTGTGGGAGGAAGGAGGATCAGGGTAAGGATTCTGTTGACCAGACTCTTGGCTACAGAGACTGGAATTCATGGAAGAGCGGTTGGTGCTTAACCGACTGAAGCATTATCTGCTGCAATCCAACCGACCACCTGGTCGCACTGGTATGGCTTTGAGAGCATCTTGTGCTGCCCTGCAAACTGGGACATGAAGCTAGGCATCGTGGATGAGTGTGTTTCTTGTGCTCTGGCAGCAGACACAGTTTCACCGTGGCCAGGGCCACGAACTCTGTGTGCATCATCAGCAAAACGGCCGCTTTCCGGTCCCTTACTGCTCGCCTTGCATATATACCATTTAATATGCACAAGTATGTCACACATACAGTAGAGCAGATTTTTTTAAGTGTATGCAGAAATAAATTACACTGAATGTCACAGGTATTTAGGATGCACAAACATTATACAGCAGATCTAGCGCAGGTAATGTCGCTGTCACCAGCGACAAAAAAATTACACTGAATGTCACAGGTTTTTAGGATGCGCAAATGTAACACAACAGATGCAGCAGAGGTTGTGTCACTGTCACCAGTGGCCAAACAATTGTGCGCAATTTAGCGCAGGTTGCACTAATAAATATAAATTGGAGC
>ONZH01022224.1:0-15372 GCA_900303285.1 Rhinella marina | reverse complement strand
CATGTCATTTGTAATGTGCCTTACGACTTGTGAATCGCTGTTTGTGAATACATTTTGTTCCTTCATTGTTTATAATGTTGTTTGATCAGCATGTCTCTGCTGTACTTTATACTTGAAAAATTTAATAAACATATATTTGACTAAAATAAATATGAGTCATGATCACTTGATATGGCTATAGGAAAAGAGGAACTTACAGAAGTTAATATATGCATATGGAATTTCCCAGATAGATGAAGTAATGTGTATGCCATTGGCTGCCATCATCATTCTTTTAATTTGTTGCTTAATGTATACTTGCATGATTGTGATTGGATATATTAAAATTGATGACAAAGGGGGGTGTGATTTAACCATCATGTATTTCTAATAAAATTAGCTCTCTGGGCGTGACCAGGAGAGATCTGCATGACCAGCGATGAGGCTGGATGTGTATTTCTTGTGCTGCGGCCGCACCCTCTTACCATGAAGGGGGAAATTTAACATAATTTGAACACCACAGACAACTGAGTATAAAGTGAAGTCTCCTATTTTGGGACTTAACCAAAATTGCAGTGACCGGTAATGGTGCCGAAATCGGGAAAATCCATCAGATATCCAAGGGGACGATCGTGAAAGAGCTTTGGTCATTATGGCAACTGGGAACTGCACCTTCAAATACACAAGTTATTTTTCTTACTGTGTGCCTTCCCACTTTCTATGACTACTGTTCAAGTATTGTCCTTTTCGGAATCTTTGGGATTTTAAAGAACCTCCTTGTCTGTGGTAGAATGAATGGAATGTCTGAAACCTAGGTGTGAGAAATGAGAAATGAGAGACGGATAAGTGTAAGAAATGTGTGTGTGAAAGAGATGCCGCCATGTGATATTATGTTGCAGTGATAGAAAAAGAAGAAGTGAGAGAAAATCAAGAAAGAGAGATTTAAGTGCCTACATATAGTTAGTATTTAAAGAGCCCACCTCTCTGTGATGTCCACAGGTTCCAAGAGTAAGTCGACCTGTGTCTTTGCTTTGTGCATCATGTGAACAGGTAGGAGCCCGGTTGGCAACTGCGTTTGCGGCAATCGGGGCCGGTTGGTGGCTGCTTTCTGCACACAACTGTTGAGGCTGGTTGGCAGGCTGCGTTTGCAGGCAACCAGTAGGACACAAAAGGTGTTTGTGTCCAGTGGGAGAAAGGACGTATCCATTCTTCTCCAATGGGGATCAGACAGTCAAAAGCTCTGAAAGAGGGGCGCCCCTCCAGGAAGGAGGTGATTGCAGTGGATATCATAGAGAGACCATGTGGAGGAGGGGCAGTGAGAGATATAAGCAGAATATTCAAGAGAGCAGGCATGTCAAAAGATGATTGTTTAAATCTGGAAAGATGGAAAGGATGAAAGAGTTTCACAATAAGAGAAGCAGCGCATTTGTTGAAGGTTAAGCAGGTGAAGATGGTAAGAGCAGATGAGAAGGTGAAAGAGGCTGGGGAGCAGTGGTTTTCAAAGATGGCATAAAGAGAATGATGGAGAAAGGATTGGGAAGAGAATATACTTTTAGAATGCAGCAAAGGAAAGAGTTATTCAGGAGTGGTAAAAAGAGGAAGTATAGGCTGCAGCTTTGATGAGACTTAATTGGCATTGTCTTCCGTCTCTCGTGGGGTCCCCGATAGTCATAGGTGTACCAAAAGATTGTGTTTTAATGTTGCTTAGTCTCTGTAGAAGAGGAGGAGGGACTGAGAAGAATAACGTAGAATTGCAGTAGTTCCTGTTTCAGATATTGTTTTAGCAGATGTGGTCTTAATGCAGTATTTGGACTTTTATCCCAGTGTTCAAAAGTAGATGTCTCAGTGTATACTGCTGCCATTGGTGATTTATCAGTGCATTCAGTGATTGTTTTTTACTAGAGACATCTTTAAAGAAAAATGATAAAGTGAAGTTTAAAGTTTAGAGACTTTTGATTTGCTTGAGTATGCTTGGCTTCTTTCACAGATTTTGAGGTTATATGTAGATGCGTTGAAAATGAGGAAGTAGGGAATATGAGTTGTCTCTGTTTCTTTTGTGAAGGAGAAAATAAGTACTTAAAGTTAAAAATTGTTGGTAATGATATTCAAGAAAGAAAAAATTTTGAATTGGATTAAAGAAAATCCATGTGGTAAAAGATAAGCTCATTCTTACATTTGATATTGTGTGCACACTATTTTTCATTTTTGCAAACTAAAGATTTTGTGAGTTCTATTTTATAGCCCAAATTAATGGACGTCAAGGAAACATGTTGTTTTTCCCAAATGTTTAATTTGGTGGGGATTGTGCCTAATTAGTTTTTTTTCAGGAGTGAAGAGGAAGAGACCAACAGCAAACCCCAAAATATATGCGTATGCGGCAGATCTGCACAAAATATCATTTTCATTGATTCTGTGCTGAAAACTTTTCCATAGAGTCATGCATATATTTTTCTGCGTTTTTATTGGAGCTCCAGTGAATACTGTATTTGTTTGTGTGTGTGAAGTGTGTGATGGGCCCGTGTCTTGTCTTCGTTCGTTGCACGTTGCATATGCGTGTAAGGTAAAATATTGTCAAGTGAAAACAATAAGATTGGTTTGTTTAAAAGAAAAAATAATTTTTTAAAAATGTGTTATTAATGTGGTATTCAGACAAATGTGTTTATAAGAGGTCTGCAAACAAAATCATCAAATAGTATGATAATATGTGGTTAAATCAAATGAAATTCCTGAAGTAACTGTGTTCACTTGACAATATTTTACCTTACACACATATGCAACTTAAATGGGGTTAAAATTAAATGAACCAATTTAATTTTTTTCCCCTTTTTCTCCAACTCTAGTGACATATCATACTATCTGTGTTTAGGGAGGAACAAAAGAGGCTGTCTTTGTATAATATATGCTTCTCTTTTAAGTCTCAAGTTCTACGTCACTGTCACCACACCCTCTGTCGTCTGGCAAAATGTAACTTCTCCTTTTTGTAAGTTCTAACTAGATGTTTTAACATGAAACATATAACGATTCCAAGAACGAAGACAAGACACATATAATACTATATAATATAATGCTATGTAACCCCGTTCAGTGCCGGGAGTTCAAGCCAGGGCCCGCGATGCGGGAGACGTCCGAGTCTCACGCTTATCTGCAAGAGCCCTTAGTTCTCTTTGTTTAAGTAGTCTCTCCCTGTTGCCTCTTCTTAGTTTTGGTATGTGATCGATTATACGGAATTGTAATTGACTGACACTGTGTTTTGCTTCCACAAAATGCTTAAGAGACGGGCAGGTCTTTCCTAAGTGTTGATTTGTGCTTAGTGATTCTCTCCTTGCATTCCATCGTAGTCTCCCCCACATAAACTAGTCTACAGGGACAATGCAATGTAGAAATAACAAAGGATGATTGACAAGTTAAAAAGTGCTGTATTTGATATTTCTTTCCCGTTCTTGCATGTGAGAAGGACGTACTCTTCTGCATTGCATTACAGTTGCTACAGCCAAGACATGGAAAGCAACCCTTTCTTTGCGGAGCAAGGAAAGTCTGAGTTAGTGTGGGGCTTGGACTCGGGTCAAATTTAATCAATAGATCTTTGAGATTACTGACAGGTTTATAAGCCATAATGGGGGGTTCATTAAAGGTCTTCAAATTTGGATGCCCACGTTTGATTATATCCCAATTTTTACGTAGGATCTGACTGATCACTTTGCTGGAGTGGTTGTAGGTACTTACAAAAGGAATTCTACCAGTTTCTGTCTTCCTTTTAGTACTCTGTGGTGTAACCAGCTTTTCTCTTGGGATAGTGAGAATCTTTTGTCTCTGTGACTCCAGATTATCAGCCGAATACCCCCATGATCACATGACCTAACTAGAGATGAGCGACTAGAGATGCCATTTTTGCGTATTTGCGTACGCATTTTAAAATTCGTATGCTAATCATACGCATTTGCGTATAGATTAAAATATGCGTATGATTAGCGTACGAATTTTAAAATGCATATGCAAATACGCAAAAATAGCACTCGAGCATGCTCGGCCGAACATGCTCGCTCATCTCTAGACCTAACCCATCAGGTGAACACTGTTAAAAAATAAAAAATAAAAAACAGTGCCAAAAAAAGCCATTTTTTGTCACCTAACATCACAAAAACACCAAGCGATCAAAAAGGCGTATGTCCCCCAAAATAGTACGAAACCGTCACCTCACCCCGTAAAAAAATGAGACCCTACCAATCGCCAAAAAATAAAAAAGCTATGGCTCTCAGACTATGGAGACACAATATGGGGGGTTTCTACTATTTAAGCCCCACAAAGTGACTTCAGACCTGAACTGGTACTTAAAAAATGGGTTTTGGAAATGTTCTTAACCTCCTAAAAATATAAACTGACATGTACAACATTAAGTAGACATATGGGGAATGTTAAGTAATAAATACTTTATTAGGTATCACTTTCCGTTTTAAAAACAGAGAAATTGAAATTTTGAAAATTGTGTGAAAATTTTTTGTAAATTTGGGATTTTTTCATAAATAACATAGTAACTGTAACGTCAAGTGAATTCGAAAGATTTGCGAATGAATAAGTTTACGCAGGCTACGTGAATAATTATATTTACTAAGGGATTCAATATACAATAAAATAAAGAAATCACATACAGAATAATAAAAAGTAAATACACATCACTAGCCTAAATGGGGTGGAGACTCCGTCGATTATGCTATAACCCATGACCAACACCCCAGGGTGTACAAAAAGAAAATAGGGCAAGTCATACTCACATCCTATCTAGATGGAGGCCTGGTGGAGTCTGCTGAGACAAGGTGGGTAGCAGAGTTTTAACCTGTTAGCCCCTCCTCCAGTGTGCATCACGCATGTCTCTGAGATCACTCAGGAATGAGGTCTTATCAGCATAATTGGGGGATGGGTTTCTCTCTCTAACCCACTTCATGACAAGGGGAACATAAACTATTATACAGAGTATTAAACAGAATTAAAGGGAGAACCAATCAGTCACTTAAAAAAAAAACTTACAATACAGTAACATAGTTTATAAGTAGAGATGAGCGAACATGCTCGTAACGAGCACTGTACCACTCGGCTCCCCGCTCTCACATGGGCGCAGGCAGCCGCTTCCGTCCTCCTCACCTGACGGAAGCGGCTGCCTACGCCCATGCGAGCGCAGGGGAGCCGAGCGGTACAGTGCTCGTTACAAGCACGTTCGCTCATTTCTATTTATAAGGCCAAAAAAAGACATCTGTCCATCCAGTTCGGCCTGTTATCCTACAAGTTGATCCAGAGGAAGGCAAAAAACCCCTGTGAGGTAGAAGTCAATTTTCCCCACTTTAGGGGAAAAAATTCCTTCCCGACTCCAATCAGGCAATCAGAATTACTCCCTGGATCAACGACCCATCTCTAGTAACTATAACCTGTAATATTATTACACTCCAGAAATAAATCCAGGCCCCTCTTGAACTATTTTAGTGAACTTACCATCACCACCTTCTCAGGCAGAGAGTTTCATAGTCTTACTGCTCTTACCATAAAGAATCCTCTTCTATGTTTGTATACAAACCTTCTTCCCTCCAGAAGTAGAGGATGTCCCCTCGTCACAGTCACAGTCCTGGGGATAAATAGATCATGAGAGAGATCTCTGTACTGACCCCTGATATATTTATACATAGTTATTAAATCTCCCCTCAGTCGTCTTTTTTCTAAAGTGAATAACTCTAATTTTGATAAGCTTTCTGGGTCCTGAAGTCCACCCATTCCAGTTATTACTTTAGTTGCCCTCATCTGAACCCTCTCCAGCTCTGCTATGTCTGCCTTGTTCACAGGAGCCCAGAACTGTACACAGTACTCCATGTGTGGTCTGACTAGTGATTTGTAAAGTGGCAGGACTATTTTCTCATCACGGGCATCTATGCCCCTTTTGATGCAACCCATTATCTTATTGGCCTTGGCAGCAGCTGTCTGACACTGGTTTCTCCAGCTTAGTTTGCTGTTTACTAAAATTCCTAGGTCCTTTTCCATGTCAGTGTTTTACCATTTAGTATGTACTGGTGACTTGCATGATTCCTTCCCATATGCATAACCTTACATTCGTCAGTGTTAAACCTCATCTGCCACTTCTCTGCCCAAGTCTCCAATCTATCTAGATCCATCTGTTGCAGTGTACTGTCCTCTTCTGTGTTAATTACTTTAATCAGTTTAGTGTCTTCTGCAAAAAATGATATTTTACTGTGCAAGCCTTCTACAAGATCATTAATAAATATATTGAAGAGAATAGGGTGAAATAAAGGTGAAATATATAGACTCAACAATCTCAGAATGGTTTGGATGGGGGCGTGACCGGAAGCCCATGCGGACAGACGCCTGAGTGCTGAGCTCCGTACACCCAGGCTCCGATTCAGCTACATTAGCGGACACTTACCCAGGTGATGGGGAAGAAGAGGATACCCAGGACGCCCAGACCACGCACTGCCGCAGAGGAGGTCCCGCAGGCCCCACATCCTGGCCCTTTGGACCTGTTTGTCCATCGAGGCGCTACGGAGGTTTTCAAGATGGTGCCGACGCGCGCTGCTGCCGGACAGGAGGCTCCTCCTCCTCCCTCTCTCCTGAAGGAGCGGGTAAGCTGTAGCCCGCTCCCAACCAGCACTGCTGCATCCATTCCTCCCCCAGGGGATACAGTGGGGGGCTTGGAGCTGCGCACGGCGGGGGCCGGCACCCCCTCATCACACTAAAGCCCGGGGCCAGATGGAAGGAGCCCTGCTGCTCCATTTCTGCAGGGGGTAGTTGAGGTGACAACAGGACTATCAGAGGAGGATTTCCCTCCACTCCTTAGCTCCCTGGGGTCGCGGGCAGGGTCCCCAGCATCTGGACTTCCTCCAATTTTATCAGTGGGAGACCGGAACCGATCCCCTTCCAATGCGCCCATTCATTACAGGCCCTCATCCTCCCAGGGGCAGGCGGCCTCCAGCTCATTATCCAGGCGCCTTCCAGATCTCCCCCCATCAGGGATGACCCCTGCATCACCTCTGGCTTCCCAAAATCAACTAGAGGACTCCTCTCCCGGGCTACTTGACGCTGGGACCCCACAGATCTTCAAATCCAGGTCCCCTTCACGGGGCGGTTCTTCTTCATCTTCATGCTCAGAAGGTCCTGGGCCCCAGATGGACCCTCCTCTCAGCTGGTGGTCTTATATGCAACAACTCCCCACCAAGCAAGACTTCCGGGCCTTGATAACAGAAGTTAAAGACGCCTTCAAGGAAGAGATCTCTGCTATACGACAAGATGTCCAAGCTGTGGGTCAGAGGGTTCATCAGCTGGAGGAAGACCACAACGCTTCTCGCATGGTCAATCGATCACTCCAAAAACAATCATCCTCGCACTCATTGCAGCTCCGTGAGCTCCACAACCATGTGGAGGACCTGGACAACAGAGGTCGACGCCATAACATACGAGTCCGGGGTGTCCCGGAGGCCCAGGAAGAGGAAGACGTCCGAGCTGTGCTTCTTACTATTTCAACTCAGTCCTGGAGAGATCACCTACTCATCCTATATTCATGGATCAGGCCCATCGAGCTCTCAGACAGAAGACCTCGCAAGGTCCTCCTAGAGACATTATATGTTTTGTCAATGACTTAGCTCTCAAAGAGGAAATCATGACGAGAGCCCACAAATTGCAACAAGTGGAATATAATGGTTCCAGAGTGTCCCTGTTCCAAGACCTCTCCTGGATTACTCTCCAGAAGCGTAGAGCTCTAAAGCCCTTGTTGGAACTCCTCCGGAAAAGTGCTATTCCCTACCGCTGGGGTTTCCCTTTTAGCCTGACAGCACGCAAAAATGGCTCATCAGTGATTCTCAAGAACCCGGAGGACCTCGTGGACTCGCTGCCGGACTGGGACTCACCCGCCGTTCTGCCACCGATCCCGGCCACCTGGACCACCGTGGGACCCCGGAAGAGGAAGACTCGGCCTGCACTTCTGGAGACTGGACCCGAACCGTTTGACTGAGGGACTTTCTGCCGCGGTCGTAATTATGAGCCTTTCATACTAACCTCTTTTTCTTCTCTCTTGTCCTCTTCATTGGGTCTTTAAGTGGTACCTTTTCACCTGTTAGTTTTATGGAGTTAATCTATTGTTTGCTAATTGTCAAATATCCCTTCCCTCTCTGGAGTTCTGGGTGGGGGTGGGGGGGTCGTTCGTTTTTCTCCAGAGTCGACTACTCGCTGCTCCTCCCCATAGGAGTCCTACTGGCCTAACCTTAGTGTATGGGGTTTGCCATTCTGGACTCCAGAGACATGAAGGTTCAAATTCTGAAGTACCCCTTCATGTCCCTATTGTATTTTCTATCAATTGGTACGTTTTTGTTTTTGTTTTTTTCATATGTTGAAGACTATTACTATTTGTATATTAGGGTTTTCCTTCAGGTTTGCAGCTCTCTCTATTTTTTGCTCCCCCAGTGTGAGCGGAGGTGTCCTGGCACCCGGCACTCGAAGTTTCCTACATTTCTATCATTCCCCCCATTCGCGTTAGATTTTTGTTCCCACGATCATGGCTAGAATAATGTCACTTAATGTTAAAGGTCTCAACTCCAACTTTAAGCGGCGCATAGCACTGCGAGAGTTCCGTAAATCAGGAGCTGACATTATTCTAGTTCAGGAGACCCACCTTACTGGTGAGGGAGCATTTAATTTTGTTAAGCATTGGTTCCCGCGGGTCTATACAGCAGCCTCTACTACTAAATCAGCGGGAGTAGCTATTTTACTTTCCAGGACTTGTCCCCTTCAGGTGGACTCGGTTAGGGCTGATCCCTCGGGTCGTTATCTCATCCTACAAGGGGTGCTACTTGGGCAGAAAATACAACTCTGCAACCTATATGCTCCGAACTCTGGGCAGATTACCTTCCTTTCCTCTCTCTTCTCTACTTTGGCCTCTGACAGGGGGATGCTACAAGTGGTAGGGGGAGATTTGAATGCCTGGATAGATTGGCCACTCCTCCGACGACCCCTAGTTCCCAGTGTAAGCGCCAATC
This sequence comes from Rhinella marina, assembly GCA_900303285.1. Classification (NCBI taxonomy): domain Eukaryota; kingdom Metazoa; phylum Chordata; class Amphibia; order Anura; family Bufonidae; genus Rhinella; species Rhinella marina. Next base: position 6,370 of record ONZH01022224.1, on the reverse strand, counting down.
TAGAGGGTTTAGGAAGCTAGTTCGTATGCACTCTTTTTATGACCTGTGTAGAGTTGATAACCCCTCTTCCCGTCAATTTTCCTTCTACTCCAACTCTCATCTCACTCATACACGACTTGATTACTTTCTAGGCAATATAATGACTCTTAGATCTTTGGCGTCCTCCTCCATAGGCCCAATAACATGGTCGGATCATGCCCCAATATACCTAGACCTCCGATTCTCTTTGGCATCTCTGCGATGTCCCCACTGGAGACTGAATGACACCCTGTTGAATAATCCTGCTACTCGGGACGCGCTACGCTCCTCTCTGTCTCATTACTTTGCCGAGAATGCTTCAAGTGTCTCCTCCCAAGGCACCCTATGGGAAGCCCATAAGGCAGTGATACGTGGAGTGTGCATCTCTCTCTCCTCTCGGTTAAAGAGAGATAGGGAGGCGCAATACCGCGAGTGCCTGCGCTCTCTACGGTCGGCAGAACTTGAGCTCGCCTCTAAGCCCTCTCGGCGAGTGTTGAGGCAGATAGTTGACTTCCGGGCCCGCCTTAAGTCGCTGGCCTCGTCATCTACTGATCAGCTAATTCGATACACACGCCAACGTTATTTTATGTATGGCAATAAGCCGCATACCCTCTTAGCTCGTCAACTTAAGGATCGAACGGCCAATGCAACCCCTCAGGCATTAAGGGATCGGCAGGGTGCCCTTCAGTATCATCCGAATTCCCTCGCTAATCTATTCCACGCCTACTATTCAGAATTATATTCCCTACCGTCTTCTTTACCTATAGAAGAGTCTAGGCGTAATACGCTTCTGGACGAGTTTCTATCGGAATGCCATTTACCTTCTCTGTCTCCTGCTGCTCTGGCCCATCTGAATCAGCCAATCACAGGTGAGGAGGTAGATGAAACTGTCTCTGCTCTACCCAATGGGAAATCTCCTGGTCCGGATGGACTCCCATATGCCTACTTCAAGACGTTTCGTGACGTCCTGACTCCTCATATGGTACGGCTGTTCAATGGGTTCTTGCAGGGGGATGGGATTCCTGGCACTATGCTCCAGTCTTATGTGACTGTTATCCCCAAGCCTGGTAAGGATCCTGCAGAATGTGCCAGCTACAGACCTATTAGCCTGTTGAATTCGGATTTAAAAATTTTCACCAAATTACTGGCGAATAGACTGAATACCTGGCTTCATCATCTGATTCATAAAGATCAGGTGGGTTTTGTTAAATTCCGCCAGGCTGGGGATAACACTAGACGGGCGGTGGATCTGGTCGAGGTGGCAAACAGGAGTGGAGTGGAGGCTGTTCTGCTTAGCCTTGATGCCGAAAAGGCTTTTGATAGGTTAAATTGGGATTTTATGTTCAGAACATTACATCATTTTGGCTTTAGAGGTCCTTTCTTGACAGCCTTGAGGGGCCTCTACTCCTCCCCTTCTGCGGTGGTAAGGTTGCCCCACGCCCACTCTTCCTCCCTCTCAATTCATAATGGGACACGACAGGGATGCCCATTATCCCCGCTCCTTTATGTCCTTAGCATAGAACCCCTTGCAGCAATGATTCGCAACTCTCCTGATATCCAGGGCATTATGGTAAGGGATAAATCTTTCACGATATCCCTTTTTGCAGACGACGTCCTGCTTACCTTGACAAATCCTTTTTTCTCCCTCCCCAATCTCCACTCGGTGCTAACTAGGTATAGAGGGCTATCGGGATACAAACTCAATACATCTAAGTCAGAGGCCCTACCGATTAATGTCGGTCCGGACCGGCTTAACCTGCTAAAGGGACAGTTTTCCTACATCTGGCGCACGCATTCTATAAAATATCTAGGCGTTTATTTAACTTCCCGCTACTCTGACTTATATAAAACAAACATCCCACCCCTGCTAAAGGAAGTCGATTCCTTACTGGCAAAGTGGAAATCCCTCCCCCTCTCCCTATTGGGCCGAATAGCGGAAATCAAAATGTCCATCCTTCCTAAATTTCTATACCTGTTTGAAACTCTCCCGGTGGGTGTTCCAGCTGCAGTCCTCCGCTCCATACAGGGAAGGTTCCTTGGGTTTGTTTGGAACTACAAGCGACATAGGATCTCTGCTAAAATCTTAATGGCTCCGTTATTGAGTGGGGGATTAGCCCTCTCTAACCTAACTACCTATTATCTGGCTGCCCACCTACGACAGATTATATCCTGGTCCACGTTTTACTCATATAACCGGTGGACGGAGATTGAGAGGCTGTGGCTGGCACCTACCCACCTTGGGACCTTAATATGGGGCTCCGCGGTTGAGATCCCCCCTTTAGTCTCCTAGGCCCTATGAGATTTACTAGAGGTGTATGGCTGAAAACAAGGGTGAAATATAATTTGGCTACCCTCAGATCCCCACTTACTCCATTTCTCTATACTCCTCATCTCCCAGGCAGTTCTGAAGCAGACATGGTGCGACCGTGGTTAAGGGCCGGGTTATATCGCCTTCTCGACTTGAGGGATCAGTTCACGGGAGCGGTTCTCACGTTTGCAGACTTGGAAACTAAATTCTCCCTTCCTTCTGGCATGAGATTTCAATTTCAGAAAATATCCCATTTCTGTAGAGGGGTTTTGGGATCCCTGCGTGTTCCTGATCTTACTCCGTTTGAACGGATTTGTACTCAGAGCCCTTCCTCAAAAGGCCTCATCACTGATATTTACCGAATTCTGATTTCCTTTGACTACCCGGTAGATTTTAAACACTCATATATGTTAAAGTGGGAGGATTGGCTGCAAAGGGAGCTCTCCCCGGAGGTCTGGAGATCTATTTGGAGATGGGCTCATATCAGCTCATCTTCAATATCATACAAGGAAAACCAGCTGAAAATACTGATGTTTTGGTACCATACACCTTCTGTTCTGCATGCTATGAGCCCGGAGATACCGGACCTCTGTTGGAGATGCTCCCAAGGTCATGCTACGCAGTTCCATATTTTCTGGTCCTGCTCTGCCCTGTCTCCATTTTGGTCACAGGTACGCAGGGTCGCACAGACTCTTTTGGAGATAGCCTTCCCCAATGATCTGGCCATTTTCGTATTGAATGTGATTCCCACCACGCTGAGAGGGCCGGGTGCCAGGTTGCTACTTCACATCTTAACAGCTGCTAAATGCCTTATAGCTTTACACTGGAATCGTCCCTCCCCACCGGGGCTCTTGGATCTTACTACTAGGCTAAAAGAGGTCAGGTCCCTAGAGTACTCAGTTGCCTTGCAAAGAAACACCGTGGACAAATTCCTGAAACATTGGCAAGCTTAGGACTCCCGTGAACACTTGTTCACAGACTAATCAGAGAGAGATTTTCTTGTTTGGTTTTATGTCTTTATTTTCATGTACTTGCTGACTGGTTCAGATTTCATGTACATTTAACACCTTGCCGACCGCCCACTGTCTTTAGACGGCGGGCGGCGCGAGTCCCCAGTCTGCAGCGCCGTCTTTAGAAAAGGGGTGTCAGGGAGCCCCAGGACAGACGAGTGACGGGGGTCCGGCTGTGCCCAATAGCCGGACCCCTGCTGAATGCGCCAGCATCGGTGAAAACACCGATGCCGGCGCATTAACCCTTCATGTGCCGCGGTCAGCGCTGACCGCGGCACATGAGGCGTGCGGCATGGTCCGCCGCTATTCAGGATGGCGAGCGGGGCCATCGGGTCCCCGTGCTGCTGTGATGGGGACCCGATGGCTTGGATAGCAGCCCGATGCCTTCCTTAGGCATCGTGGCTGCTATCCCTGCGTTCCTGTGCGATCCAGGGAAGCAGGCTGTAAGTGTATTACACTGAGTAATACACTTACAGCCAATGCATTACAATACAAAAGTATTGTAATGCATTGTAAAGGGGATCAGACCTCCAAAAGTTAAATAAAGTGGAAAATGAAAAGTTAAAAAATAAAGTAAAAATAAATAAATAATAATAATAAAAGTTAAAAAAAAAATAAGCCATTTAAAAAAAAAAAGTTAAAAAAATGGTTAAAAAAAAGGTGAAAAAAGAAAGGTATACATATTAGGTATCGCCGCGTCCGTATCGACCGGCTCTATAAAAATATCACGTCATCCACCTCGCCAGGTGAACGCAGTAAAAAAAAAAAAAAAAACTGTGCCAAAACAGACATTTTTTGGTCACCTTCCCTTACAAAAAGTGTAATAGCAGGCGATCAAAAAAGCGTATGTACCCCAAAATGGTACCAATCAAACCGTAATCTTGTCCCGCAAAAAATGAGACCCTAACTAAGACAATCGCCTGAAAAATAAAAAAAAATGGCTCTCAGAAAATAGCAACACAAAAAAAAGATTTTATTCTGTTCAAAAATGCATCTAATGTGTAAAACTTTCCAAAAATAAAAATGTTAGACATATTGGGTATCGCCACGTCCGTAACAACCTGCTCTATAAAATATTACATGAGATGGCCCCCCAGGCGAATGCTGTAAAAAAAAAAAAAAAAACTATGCCAAAATAGCCATTTTTTTCCCTCTTCCCTCACAAAAAGTGTAATAGCAGGCGATCAAAAAGGTGTATTTAACCCAAATTGGTACCAATCAAACCATCATCTTGTCCTGCAAAAATGATACCCTACCTGAGACAATCGCCCGAAAAATAAAAAAAATATGGCTCTCTGAAAATGGCAACACATAAACAAGATTTAATTCTGTTCTAAAATGCATCTAATGTGTAAAACTTAACAATAATAAAAATGTTAGACATATTGGGTATCGCCGCGTTCGTAACAACCTGCTCTATAAAAATATCACATGACTTGCCCCCTCAGGTGAATGCTGTAAAAAAAATGCTAAAAAAAACTATGCCAAAACAGCTATTTTTTTCACCTTGACTCACAAAAAGAGTAATACCAAGCGATCAAAAAGGCGTATTTACCCCAAAATGGTAAAAAAGGAAAACCTCACCTCATCCTGCAAAAAATGAGACCCTACATAAGACAATAGCTCAAAAAAATAAAAATCAATGGCTCCCGCAAACCAATCCATCAAAATCTGTGTTGTAAAATCCATATGGCACTCCTTCTGTTCTGAGTCCTGCCATGTGCCCCCACAGCAGTTTACCACCACATATGGTGTGTTGCCGTATTCAGGAGAAAATGGGTAACATATTATGGGGTGCTTTTCTCCTGTTACCCCTTATGCAAATAAAAAAAATTGGGGCTATAGCAACATTTTATTGGAAGAAATGAAACTTTTCATTTTCATAGCCAAGTGTTTCCAAATTACGTAAAACGCTTAGGGGGTCAAAGTGGCCAGTACCCCCCTTAATATATTCGTTGAAGGGTGTAGTTTCCAAAATGGGGTCACTTTTTGAGGGTTTCCACTGTAGGGGTACGTCAGGGTCTCTCAATTACAAAATGGTGCCTACAAACTATTTTAGCAAAATCTGCCTTCAAAATCCGTATGGCGCTCCTTCCCTTCTGACCACTGCCACAAACCCATAGAAACGTTTACCACCACATATGGGGTATTTCTGTAAACTGCAGAATCAGAGCAATATATATTGAGGTTTAGTTTGCTGTTAACCCTTGCTGTGTTGCAAGAAAAAAATTAACATGAATAATCTACCAAAAAAAGTGAAATTTTGAAATTTCACCTCCATTTTCCTTTAATTCTTGTGGAACACCTCAAGGGTTAACAACGTTTGTAACAGCAGTTTTTTATAATTTGAGGGGTGTAGTTTCTAAAATGGGGTCATTTATGGGGGGTTTCATTATGTAAGCCACTCAGAATCACTTTACATCTGAACTGGTGCTTAAAAAAAATGGTTTTGGAAAATTTGGTGAAAATTTGAAAAATGGCTTCTAAACTTCTAAGCCCTCTAACGTCCTAAAAAAGTAAAATGACATTTATAAAATGATGCCAACATAAAGTAGACATATGGGGAATGTAAAATAATAACTATTTTTGGAGGTATTACTATTTATTTTGAAAGTAGAGAAATTGAAATTTGGAAATTTGCTAATTTTTCCAAATTTTTTTTAAATTTGCTATTTTTTATAAATAAAAATGAAATATTTTGCCACAAATTTACTACTGTCGTGAAGCACAATATGTGACGAGAAAACAATCTCAGAATGGCCTGGATAAGTAAAAGCGTTCCAAAGTTATTACCACATAAACTGACACATGTCAGATTAGCAAAAATCAGTCTGGTCACGAAGGTGCAAAATGGCCCGGTCATTAAGGGGTTAAAGCACTTTGTAACATTGTTAATCTTTTATTATGTGCAATACTATGTAACTGATGTAAAATGTTCGATTTGTTTGTTTTAATCGAAAATTAATAAAAAAAAATTTAAATGGGAAAAAAAAGAATGGTTTGGATAAGTAAAAGTGTTCTAAAGTTATTACCA
>ONZH01022223.1:0-69483 GCA_900303285.1 Rhinella marina | reverse complement strand
AAATTTTCCATGAGCCTCTGGCCAGCCCACGGCCTCTTCCTTCCTTTTGCGGTCCTACGCATCCCTCAACATCCCCACTGCTTTACCTGCTAGACATGACACTGGGCCAGGTCGGGTCACTGACATCTCAAGCGCCAACAATTTGGGCATTTTAAGGCTTCTGCATGTGTTTGAGTTGTTTTTACATTTTAAAGAAGACATGTCTGACCACATCTCACACACACACACAATGACAATTAGGGGTGGGGTCTATTTGCTTTCCCCCTTGCCTATGCCCATCTGTGGTTGTCATAGGCAACGTGATTTTAAGGGGTGCAGAATTTCATCTTTTTTTTGTCTAGTTTGGCTTGGGGTCCATGGCAATGTAGAGGAAAGAAGGTTTCCTTGTATGGTCTCACTTTACAGAGAGGTTAGATTGTGTTTGGAGTGTATTGTTGAGAGGCTGTGATAGTGGCGTAATAGTGCGACTTGGGCGCGTTATATGCACCCAGACATGCTTCCCCTGCTGTCCCAGTTGCATTCCAGCAGTGTTGGCATCCTTTTCTGAGGTTCCAGGGTGGACTTGGTGACCTCCAAGTGGTCGAATTGAGATTTCCAAGTGGCGAGCATTTTTTTCCCATAGACTTTAACGGGATTCGATATCCGGTCGAATAGTCGAATTTCGCAGTCTATTCGAATCGAATTTCGAACTTTCGAATATTTCACTACTCGCTCATCTCTAGAGATGAGCGAGCACTAAAATGCTCGGGTGCTCGTTATTCGAGTCAAACTTCCCGGGTGCTCGTTTCGAATAACGAACCCCACTGAAGTCAATGGGAGACTCGAGCATTTTTTGCAGGGGACCGGGGCTCTGCCTAGGGAAGGCTGGGTGAAAACCTGGAAACCTCAGAAAATGATGGAAACACCACGGAAATGGACAGGAAACAGCAGGGGCACCCTAATTGCACCATTTTTTCTAAATCTGGCCAATAGTCTGGGGATGACCCCAAGGCAATTTTCAGGGACATGGTAATGGTGACCCACTTAAAAATGCTGCCTGACAACCTGGCGGTGAACCCCTGATAAGATTGCAGTGTAAAGCATGGTGGTGAGCCTCAGTATGACTTTTTAGATGGAGATTGCATGTGGTCACGTACTCCCTGGAACCCTGTAGTCACCCCTTCTCTGATGTGCTACCCCAGAACATTCTCTGCCCCAATTCGCAAGACCTTTTGCAGTCTCCGTGTGCTGACAGTGGGGATTTACCAGTGTTGTCTGAGGAGGTGGTGGACAATGGCGAGACACAGGTGTCGGGGGGTGAGGTAGTTGAAAGTGAAGCAAGTTACATTGGGGACTCCTTGGGGGGACTTTCTCATGATGGGACAGATTCAATTGTGTTTAGAAAGGCTGATGGGCTTCCGTCAGCACTGTGTGTATAGAACCCCATGGCCTTTCATAAAAATAGTCTGGCGATGACCCCAAGGCAATTTTCAGGGACACGGTAATGGTGACCCACTTAAAAATGCTGCCTGACAACCTGGCGGTGAACCCCTGATTGTCTGTCTTTCAATAAGATTGCAGTGTAAAGCATGGTGGTGAGCCTCAGTATGACTTTTTAGATGGAGATTGCATGTGGTCACGTACTCCCTGGAACCCTGTAGTCACCCCTTCTCTGATGTGCTACCCCAGAACATTCTCTGCCCCAATTCGCAAGACCTTTTGCAGTCTCCGTGTGCTGACAGTGGGGATTTACCAGTGTTGTCTGAGGAGGTGGTGGACAATGGCGAGACACAGGTGTCGGGGAGTGAGGTAGTTGAAAGTGAAGCAAGTTACATTGGGGACTCCTTGGGGGGACTTTCTCATGATGGGAGAGATTCAACTTGGGTGGATCAGGCACAGGAACAGATCAATGTTTTTTTTTTGTGTTTATTTAACTTTTATTTAGCACAAATAACCACAGAGATATTTATTCGTTCTCTTCGCTGCGCAGTATGGCGTTGGGGTTCGTCGCTTTGATGGCGAGCTGTGCCGCTCTCTCCACAATGGTCTTTCGGTTCTTTGAGGAGACGTTGTGGGCGATTTCTGCACAGAAGGACTTGTTGCTCATCAACAGAACCTCGAGCTCCTTGACATTGTGGACCAGGAATTTGCGGAACCCTGTGGGCAGCATGTGTTTGGTCTTCTTGTTGCTACCGTATCCAATGTTGGGCAATATAGATACGCAGGTAATATTATTTTTCACACCTATCCCAAAAAAAAAACTGTACGCAGTTTGCGCAAATAAAACTGGAAACTGGAACTGGAGAGAGGGCCTGTAGGTGGACCTCCGGAAAAATTGTTTGGAGAGAGGGCCTGTAGGTGGACCTCCGGAAAAATTGTTTGGAGAGAGGGCCTGTAGGTGGACCTCCGGAAAAATTGTTTGCAAAGAGGGCCTGTAGGTGGACCTCTGGAAAATTGTTTGGAGAGAGGGCCTGTAGGAGGACCTCCGGAAAAATTGTTTGGAGAGAGGGCCTGTAGGTGGACCTCCGGAAAAATTGTTTGGAGAGAGGGCCTGTAGGTGGACCTCCGGAAAAATTGTGGTAAAAGAGTGCCAGTTGGACCTCTGAAAAATGGTGTTTTTTTTGGTCAGCGTTAGGCAAAGACGATATGGAGGAGGAGTAGGAGGAGTAGAGAAGAGGAATCGGATACATAAGTAATGTTAATCTTTAGCTGCTTTACCCCGGAGGAGATTTGAATTCCGGTGAAATCCAGGCTTTGTTCATTTTAATAAGCGTCAGCCTGTCAGTTGACAGGCGTGTACGCTTATCGGTGATGACGCCACCAGCTGCACTGAATACCCGCTCTGACAGCACGCTAGCGGCAGGGCAGGCCAGCACCTCCAAGGCGTACAGCGCCAGTTCAGGCCACATGTCCAGCTTTGAAACCCAGTAGTTGTATGGAGCAGAGTGATCACGCAGGACGTTGGTATGGTCAGCTAGGTACTCCCTCACCATCTTTCTGTACAGCTCCCCCCTACTCTGCCTAGACTGGGGACAGATGACAGTGTCTTGCTCGGGTGACATAAAACTGGCAAAGGCCTTGGAGAGCGTTCCCCTGCCAGTGCTGGACAAGCTGCCTGCTCGGCTCCTCTCCCCCGCTACTTGGCCCACAGAACCATGCCCTCTGCCGCTAGCGGCGTCAGATGGGAAGGATTGTTTCAGCTTGTGCACCAGGGCCTGTTGATATCTATTCACTCTCATACTCCTTTCCTCTGCAGGCATGAGAGTGGAAAGGTTCTGCTTGTACCATGGGTCCAGGAGACTGAACACCCAGTAATCTGTGTTTGAAAAAATGCTTCTAATGCGATGGTCACGGGATAGGCAGCCTAACGTGAAGTCTGCCATGTGCGCCAGAGTCCCAACACGCAAGAATTCCCTCTCCTCACTGGCCTGACTCTCCATTTCCTCCTCCTCCTCCTCCTCCTCCTCCAAGTCCTCCTCTTCAGCCCATACATGCTCAAGAGTTAAGGACTGAGCACTGGTACCCTCTTCTGTCTCGCCAACATTTTCCTCCTCTTCCTCCTCATCCCCCTCCTCCGATACGCGCTGAGAAACAGACCGGAGGGTGCTCTGGCTATCAAGCGACGTATCTTCCTCCACCGTCTCTTGTGACAAGCGCAAAGCATCCGACTTGATGCTGAGCAGTGAGTTTTTCAACAGGCAAAGCAGCGGGATGGTGAGGCTGATAATGGCGGCATCGCCGCTGACCATCTGTGTTGACTCCTCAAAGTTGCTCAACACCTGGCAGATATCAGACATCCACGTCCACTCCTCATTGTAGACTTGAGGAATCTGACTGACCTGACTACCAGTTCTGGTGGAAGTTGACATCTGGCAGTCTACAATCGCTCTGCGCTGCTGGTAAACTCTGGATAACATGTTTAATGTGGAATTCCATCTCGTGGGCATGTCGCACAACAGTCGGTGAGCGGGCAGTTGTAGGCGGCGCTGCGCTGCCCTGAGAGTGGCAGCATCTGTGGTCGACTTGCGGAAATGCGCACAGATGCGGCGCACCTTGGTGAGCAAATCAGACAGATTGGGGTATGTCTTGAGGAACCGCTGAACTATGAGATTGAACACGTGGGCCAGGCATGGCACATGTGTCAGTCTGCCGAGTTGCAGAGCCGCCACCAGGTTACGCCCGTTGTCACATACAACCATGCCTGGGTTGAGGTTCAGCGGTGCCAGCCACAGATCGGTCTGCGCCGTGATGCCCTGTAACAGCTCTTGGGCGGTGTGCCTTTTGTCACCTAAGCTCAGCAGTTTGAGCACCGCCTGCTGGCACTTACCCACGGCACTGCTGCTGCGCCTAGAGCTACCGACTGAAGGCGCCGTGCCCACGGATGGTAATTCGGAGGAGAAGGTGGAGGAGGAGAAGGGGTCGGAGGAGGAGGCATAGTACATCTGAGAGACCGTGACCGAGGTAGGCCCCGCAATCCTCGGTGTGGGCAGTACATGAGCGGCCCCAGGGTCAGTCTCGGTCCCAGCCTCCACCAAGTTAACCCAATGTGCCGTCAGTGAGATGTAGTGTCCCTGCCCGGCAGCACTTGTCCACGTGTCCGTGGTTAGGTGGACCTTCTCAGAAACAGCGTTGGTCAGGGCACGGAGGATGTTCTCTGACACGTGCTGGTGTAGGGCTGGACGGCACATCGGGAAAAATAGTGGCGGCTGGGGACCGAATACCGAGGGGCAGCCACCGCCATGAGATTGCGAAAGGCCTCGGTCTCTACCAGCCTATAGGGCAGCATCTCCAGGCTAAGCAATTTGGAGATGTGGACGTTGAGGGCTTGGGCATGTGGGTGGGTGGAACTGTATTTCCTCTTGCGCTCCAGCGTCTGCTGTAAAGACAGCTGAACGCTGTGCTGGGACACATTGGTGGACACTGTGGAGGATCTTGGAGGCGAAGGTGTGGTTTTCCGGCGGAGGCGCTCGTGCCGGGGTCCTGGGCAGGGGGTTGACTAGCAGAGGCAGCGAGTGACACAGGGGAAGGAGCAGTGGTGTGACCCGCAGGAGGTGGTGAACGGCCTTGGTTCCATTGAGTGGGGTGTTTAGCACTCATATGCCTGCGCATGCTGGTGGTGGTTAGGCTAGTAGTGGTGGCACCCCTGCTGATCCTGGTGTGGCACAGGTTGCACACCACAGTCCGTCGGTCATCCTCACTTTCTTTAAAGAACCTCCAGACTTGCGAACATCTAGGCCTCGCCACGGGAGCTTCACTACGTGAAACAGTTGCTGCTGATGCACCAGCTCTGGCCCTGCTTCTCCCTCTGGCCACACCACTGCCTCTTCCAACCTGTTCTGGTGCAGCACTCGCCTCCGCCTCAGAAGCACTGTCTTCACTCGGCTTATCAACCCAGCTTGGGTCAGTCACCTCGTCATCCTCCGATTCCTCAGTCTGCTCCCCCCTCGGACTTCCTGCCCTGACAACAACTTCACCACTGTCTGACAACCGTGTCTCCTCATCGTCCGACACCTCTTTACAAACTTCTTCCACTAACTCAACATTGTCATCATCATCATCACCCACAGACTGCGACAGTTGGAAAACTTGGGCATCAGGAACGAGGTCAGCAGCAACCTGAGAAGTGGTTTGTGACTCTGGGAAGGGTCCAGAAAACAGTTCCTCAGAGTATGCCGGATCGCATTCCAAATTTTCCTGGGAGGGGGCAGACTGGGGGGAAGGAGGTTGAGGTGGAGGAGCCAGAGGAGTGCTCCCTTGGGTAACGTGGGTGGACTGCGTGGAAGACTGACTGGTGGACAAATTACTTGAAGCATTGTCCGCAATCCACGACATCAGCTGTTCGCACTGTTGTGGTTTCAACAGTCTTCTACCACGTGTCCCTGTAAGTTGAGACATGAAGCTAGGGAGTGTAGCTCTGCGGCGTTCCCCTGCTCCCTCATCAGCAGGTACTGTCTCACCCTGCCCAGGACCACGGCCTCTGCCCCCTGCAGTAATTGAATGCCCACGCCCACGCCCTCGTCCTCGACCCTTAGCCCTGGGGTTAACATTTTCTGTATATAAGTGTATTATATAAAAAATAAATGGGCCTGCTGTACTGAAACCCACAAACTTGTTCAGTCTGGTTTAATTAAGTGAAATACAGAAAGTGTCACCTGGACAGAAAATACGGATTGGAGTGAGTGTACTGAACTGTGACACACAGAATGGTTACACGCAGCTGTGTGAAATGGATTTGTATCACTGAGCTAAAACAACAAAAAAACTTTTTTTTTTATTTTATTTTTTTTTGTAGTTTTTTTTTTTTTGGAACGTGACGTACAGAAACTATCGTAGAGCTAACTGACACCCTGCTGACGTTGGCTATTTTGACTGCGACCCAGACAAATGTCGCACAGAGATTTTTTGGACCAAGCTATATACGTGACAGCAAAAGACTTGGTTTAATTAAGTGACGTACAGAAAGTGTCACCTGGACAGAAAATACGGATTGTAGTGAGTGTACTGAACTGTGACACACAGAATGGTTCCACGCAGCTGTGTGAAATGGATTTGTATCACTGAGCTAAAACAACAAAAAAACTTTTTTTTAATTTTTTTTTTTTTTGGAGTTTTGTTTTTTTTTGGAACGTGACGTGCAGAAACTATCGTAGAGCTAACTGACACCCTGCTGACGTTGGCTATTTTGACTGCGACCCAGACAAATGTCGCACAGAGATTTTTGGGATCAAGCTATATACGTGACAGCAAAAGACTTGGTTTAATTAAGTGACGTACAGAAAGTGTCACCTGGACAGAAAATACGGATTGTAGTGAGTGTACTGAACTGTGACACACAGAATGGTTCCACACTGCTGTGTGAAATGGATTTGTATCACTGAGATATAACAATAAAAAAAAGGGGGTTATATATGGCGATAGCTGCACTACTAGTGCCAGCCAGCCAGCCAAGCCAGGAGACAAAAAAAATTTCTTCTAGCCCTTAGAAGGGCTTTTGGTTTCTTTGTGGGTGATTCCTGCCTAACAGAGAACTAAATGCAGGCCCTAACACTCTCCCTGAAACGCAGCAGCTCTATCCCTAACGACATCCAGACAGCATCTGAGCCGAGCACCGCTGCCAGTCAGTAGTATATTCCAGGGTCACCTGATCAGGCCAGCCAACCCCTGCTATCGACATGTAAGGGCCCCAAGTGATGCTGGGTGTACTGCAGAGTCCCCTGGCTTGTGATTGGCTGAGTTTATAGGCGCCAAAAATGCACGATGCAGAAGTTGCCATTTCCTCGAGCATGGCGAGATACTCGTCCGAGCAGCGAGCACTTACGAGTACCCTAATACTCGAACGAGCACCAAGCTCGGACAAGTATGCTCGCTCATCTCTAGTCTTACTGTAAACTTTTCTGTTTCCAGTATTCAGCTGGTGTCATGTCGCTATGATATGCCATCATGGTTATTGGGGATCTCACTTTGAAAGTCCTATCAACTCACTGTACAAGTGAATAGTCCTGCACTTTAGTTTCTTGCACAAGAAGGAGATCAAAAGCTGGTAGTGTGTTAATTTGTCAGTTGCATAACTTGAGTTACTTAAAGACAACCTATAACCATCCTGACATGTCTGTTACAGCAACTCCTTGCATTCTCCATGTAATCACTATTCTGGAGCGTTTAATATTATGGCTCTGTGTTGTGCTATCCCTTTATCAGTCCTGCTAAAAGTCATGAATGAATGACTAGCAATTTGCAATGAAGGTTTAGATGGAAGTTACCAGTTGGGCGTGTCCCTGCACAGAATGCCACTGGCAACATCAATTGGACAATGTCAAACTGTGCAGGGACATCACCCCAACTGGTAACACCCATCTGGGCCACCACTGTAAACAGCAGATCATTCTTACTTCTATAAGGAATAATAGAAGCATTTGCACAAGATAGAGTCATAAGAATAAATGGTCCAGATTTATTACATGAGGAATTCAAGAAGTTACTAAAACAGGCATTTCAGGAGATGTACAGTAGCAGGTCCTGTTTAACTTGCTAGGCAATTGACTATAGGGTAATACATAACAAGTATATCTCTTCTTTGCTACCTTGAGAAAGTGTGATTTGCCTTTATAATGGGAAGATTTTGCGGTTCTGGTAATGAGCATGTTCTATAATTAGAAAAGGCAGCGTCTAATGGTCCTGTTAAATGGGACTAACCTTGTCCAATAATGAGCACCATTGACAACATTCAAGTTGATCCCAACCTGTTTAAAAGTCCTATCATACAGCCTTATGCAAGTGGAATGGGCAGTGAATGATCTTTATGACTGTTTGTCCCCATTGAGTTTTCATATTAACAATTAACATATTAACAAACAACAATTTTAGCAACCACATGAAAGATGTGATCAACCGACAAATGAATGTTTGCTCATCTGTCTGGTAATCTGCTGTACCTTTATTCAGGTCAATTATTGGGAACAAGCATTCATAGGAACATTCCTTCTCAATAATTGAGAGAATAATGAGAAATTCCCTTTAAAAATGGAGATGTTTTTATGCGTAGTATGCAGGCACTGAGAACACTACTAAAATCAGAGAAAAATGGACCAAGAATGCACATAATTAGTAGAATGTATGTACCTAAACATCTCCAGTGCCATCATTCACTATTCTATTGCCTGCTATCTACATTACATTGAAGAACGTCACATCTCTGAATACAGCTATAGACAGAGGCACATTCTGAATGCTCTTTCTTCAATCAAGAGACTCTTAGGAAGGCCCTATAAATTCAGTTATTTCATTCTCCCACTACAAACCAATTTCAGACTTTCCCTCTAAAGTGCATTCTACAGCCCAGTATAAATGATGGTTATTGCCTTATTCCCTTGGCTGTCAAATGAATTTAACAGGAGAAAAATGTCCAAGCAACCGTTCCCCTCTTATAGACCCTATGCTTTGTCAGTGACATAGTATTGTAACATCTAAAGGGGGTTTTATTTAATGGTTTCATTCCTACCTGTCCGGAAAAAAAGGTCACAGCTCCAGTTCAAAGCCATGAAGGTTAAAACGTTGAAGGAGGAATTAAGAATGCATGAAATATTTAATTTGTCTATGGTTTCATTAAAAGAGTCTTTGTAGTTTGTCATGACAATATTTCCAACTACAATCTCTTCCAGGCTCCATCTGTAAGAGCAGAAGCGTAACATGAAGCTCCTGGGCCCCCAAACTGTCACATGTCATTTGTAGGACTGATGTCCTCATACGGAAAAGAGAAACATTTTGTGCTCACCTAAGTTACGTACCAGTACTCTGGTGAGACAACATCCTCTTGCTTATACCATTGACTGAGAAGGACCTAAGGGTGATGACTCTAATACATTCCCTACCGCCATATCATTCAATAACAAGCTACTTTTACTTATTTGAAAAGAAAGAAGAAATCTGTAAAGGTATCTACATTATTAGCCATTCATCTGTCCCATAAACTGATATAACTAAGAAATGACTGAATAGAATTCTAAGAAACCTGACAACTCAACATGTCTACTAATGGTCTATGATCATTATTATTATTAAGAATTTTTTTTTTCATTTTGTGTTGATGAAAAGTTCTCAATCTTAGCGTAGATATATTGTAGGATTTATGGCAAGAAGATTAGGAGATAAAACGGAAGAAATTTACTGCTAAGATTTTATTTTCTTGATTGCTTAAAGGGATTCTGTCACCACCATTTTGCATATTAAGTTATTTATACCACTGGATTTCTCTTATCATAAGGATCCCCAAATGGTTATTGTTATAGGGCCCAGATGAAGATTTGTGGTGTAAAAATCCTTTTTTATCTACTGTCAATCACTTACATTAAGGGGCCCAAGGGGAGTTGACCATGGTTGCTGGAGCCCGGGCTCGGCGATTCCGTTGGAGCCCCGGACCGCCCACCTAATTAATATTCACTTCACTGAGTGAAGCTCCAACGCGGCAATTGATGTACTGCGCCTGCGCAGCCCCGGACGGCACACCTAATTAATATTCACTTCACTGAGTCAGTGAAGCTCCGGCGGCGGCTGTAATCCCGCGCAGGCGCAGTACCGCGTCGGAGCTTCACTGACTCAGTGAAGTGAATATTAATTAGGTGTGCCGTCCGGGGCTGCGCAGGCGCAGTACATCAATTGCCGCGTCGGAGCTTCACTCAGTGAAGTGAATATTAATTAGGTGGGCGGTCTGGGGCTCCAACGGAATCGCCGAGCCCGGGCTCCAGCAACCATGGGCAACTCCCCTTGGGCCCCTTAATGTAAGTGATTGACAGTAGATAAAAAAGGATTTTTACACCACAAATCTTCATCTGGGCCCTATAACAATAACCATTTGGGGATCCTTATGATAAGAGAAATCCAGTGGTATAAATAACTTAATATGCAAAATGGTGGTGACAGAATCCCTTTAATCAAAATAATAACATA
Organism: Rhinella marina; assembly: GCA_900303285.1. Lineage (NCBI taxonomy): Eukaryota > Metazoa > Chordata > Amphibia > Anura > Bufonidae > Rhinella > Rhinella marina. The sequence goes on along the minus strand of ONZH01022223.1, from coordinate 59,061 downwards.
TTAACAGATTCTTAATTTTATTACTATTATTTATTTATTTATTTATTTATTTTTATTTCTTGGTGCCTATACACCTTTATCAAAAAATTAATTTGGTCATCAGCTATAACACCCCACTCCCCCCATACTCTAAAGCATATATAAGATTTCAAGAGAGGAGAGAGGAGAAAGCTGCCCCTGGGAAGAGAGGAGAAAGCTGCCCCAGACAGCTCTGCTAGCATCTTATCTTCCAGTAGAACAAAAAGATTAGGTGTTAAAATTCAGTGAGCCTACTCTTAACCGACTCCCGACATCATCTGCCAGGCAAAATCAGCAGCTCCTATACATATTAAATTGGTGTCTGATCATCCAAAAGTGGCAGGTTCAGACGACAATAGTCGTCTACAGTCCATTCTTTGGTTTTCCCTCTCAAAAAAATAGAAGCAGAGCTACTTCATCTTCTTGTAAAACCCTTTCTCTTCCTAGAATCCTCGGGGCAGCATTGACCATTTAGAGTCTTTATGCTTTATGGCTTGGGGGGAGAGGAATGGACTCCAATCCATTGCTTAAAGGAAGCGCTCAACTGCACTAGGCCAGCAGAGTGACTATACAGTGGACAGAGCCTTGTACTTCTGGCTTTGTCCACTCTATAAAATCAGCTGACATCAATATTTAAAGGGGTATACAAGTTGTTAAAAGCTACACCATATCCATAGAATATAGGATAACTATTAGATTGTTGGAGTTTGTACCACTGGGACCCCTACAGATCATGAGAACATCAGCTGTCTCCAGAGCTCCTGTACAGATGAATGTAATGGCTGTTTATTTGTTCGACCTGCCATTCTTTTCATTTTGGGTGCTCCAAGGAGTACAGGATTCTCATTCTCATGATCGGTTAAGTTGTCAGCTGTATGAACATCTCAAATTTAAGTTATCTCCTATTCTGTAGACAAGGGATAACGTTCAACATCCAGATCAACCCTTTAAGTACTGGAAAACCCTTTTTCAGTAAATATAATGTCATTAGTATTACACACCTTTCCTGAGTCTATGTTTATATCTTTGATTGTAGCCCTTACACCCCTTAGTGTTTTCTACAGACTGTAATAGTTTACGTTGCCCAGCAACTGTTTGACGTTTTTTTCTAGGTGACCATCAATTTTCAGATATGTAAGTAAAGTTTAAGTGGCAAGAGGAAGTTCTTTCTACGGTACAGAAGGTTTCCTCTCCATTTTACAAGTCTTTTGGTATATGAAAAATGAGAGTAAAAGGAAAACGGTTAAAAATGTGCTGTCTGGCATATGAGTGTTCAGATAATTTTCAGGAAAATATATGTCAAAATGAAGTGAAACTCATGTCAATCGTAAACAGGTTCAGAAAATAGAAATAATTCAGAGAAGTTTCATCTATATAAAACATAAATTACTCTCTATAACACCTTCCTGCAGGCTGCATTTATACAACATAAGACTACAATTTGAAAGAGATGATAACGTGTAATACATTCAGAATTCACTTGATTTCCCAGGCCAAGGACTGTCTAGTGCCTCGGCTATTTTATGGATTTTCATTTTCATACTGAAAATGGTTTTACACACTTGACTAGGCCCCAAAGACTAATTTAGGGCACGTTTCTTGAAGGTTCAAAGCCATTTAATACATTTCACTGGTTTATGTTGGATAATACGATGTATATATTATACCCGTGAACCTAAATGACAGATGAACTGTCTGTGATGGTAAAACTTTGTGAAAGCTGTAGCTGTTCTTCAGCTGCTTTACACATGGGTTTTGTAAAAATTCATTGAACAGACATTTTAATGTAAAATACAATGGTTAAATGTAATGTAAAAGACATAAGCAAAGCATGGTATAATTAGAATACCTACAACACAATAGAGATTCATTAATAATGTGAGCCATTGTCCAGCGAGTGCTTGTAGCCTGCCCCCTGAAACAGAAGATTTGTTCTTTCGCGCTCTGCACCGCTCTGGTCCTCCATGCTGTCTTCATCTGCTGGTGTCTGCACTGTTTACATCCTGCATGGCATGGCCATGGTCACATGCACCGCTCCAGCCAATGGCTGGCTTCATTGGTGATGTGGCCACAAGCACTATGTCACCACTGAAGCTAGTTATTGGATGCAGCAGTGCATGTGAACATGTCCATGCTGCACATGATCTACACAGTGGGGAATGGGAAGATGGAGAAAGCTGGGGCGGCACGGAGGACTGGAGAAGGGAAGTATAATTCTTCAGTAGGTAGGCTACGGGCACTTGCTTGAGAATCATTATTACTGGAAAACCCCTTTAAGCCTACATTTTCAGACACATTTAGATATGATGGAATAGCTGGAATGCACGCCATATTCTTCAGTGAATTAATGCCAAAAAAACTGGTAAGAATACATTAATAAAGAGCTCACCTCTCTCTGCAACTACCGCACCCCCTGCTCTCTGATTGACTTTTGGAGAAGTAAAGGTCAGGTGTTATAACTTTTTCACTACCTGGCCCTGCCAATCAAAGTGGAGAGGGCACAGCAGTTGCAAAAAGAGGACCAACACAGATGTCTTCAGCTGCCAAGTCCACATGTAACAGGTCAGCCAGTGTCATAGGTACAAATCTGATGACAGATGCCCTTTAAATATAAAAGTAGGTAATTGATTTTTAAACAGCAAATTCTGTGTCAAATTTTCCACATTTTCCCCACGTGCGTGGAAAAACACTTACTTTATTGAAAATAATTTTTTATACAGTACAGACCAAAAGTTTGGACACACCTCATTCAAAGAGTTTTCTATATTTTCATGACTATGTAAATTGTAGATTCACACTGAAGGCATCAAAACTATGAATTAACACATGTGGAATTATATACTTAACAAAAAAGTGTGAAACAACTGTAAATATGTCTTATATTCTAGGTTCTTCAAAGTAGCCTCCTTTTGCTTTGATTACTGCTTTGCACACTCTTGGCATTCTCTTGATGATCTTCAAGAGGTAGTCACCTGAAATGGTATTCCAAAAGTCTTGAAGGAGTTCCTATAGATGCTTAGCACTTGTTGGCCCTTTTGCCTTCACTCTGCGGTCCAGCTCACCCCAAACCATCTCGATTGGGTTCAGGTCTGGTGACTGTGGAGGCCAGGTCATCTGGTGTAGCACCCCATCACTCTCCTTCTTGGTCAAATAGCCCTTACACAGCCTGGAGGTGTGTTTGGGGTCATTGTCCTGTTGATAAATAAATGATGGTCCAACTAAACGCAAACCGGATGGAATAGCATGCCGCTGCAAGATGCTGTGGTAGCCATGCTGGTTCAGTATGCCTTCAATTTTGAATAAATCCCCAACAGTGTCACCAGCAAAGCACCCCCACACCATCACACCTCCTCCTCCATGCTTCACGGTGGGAGCCAGGCATGTAGAGTCCATCCGTTCACCTTTTCTGCAACGCACAAAGACACGGTGGTTGGAACCAAAGATCTCAATTTTTGACTCATCAGGTCAAAGCACAGATTTCCACTGGTCTAATGTCCATTCCTTGTGTTCTTTAGCCCAAACAAGTCTCTTCTGCTTGTTGCCTGTCCTTAGCAGTGGTTTCCTAGCAGCTATTTTACCATAAAGGACTGCTGCACACAGTCTCCTCTTAACAGTTGTTGTAGAGATGTGTCTGGTGCTAGAACTCTGTGTGGCATTGACCTGGTCTCTAATCTGAGCTGCTGTTAACCTGCGATTTCTGAGGCTGGTGACTCAGATGAACTTATCCTCTGCAGCAGAGGTGACTCTTGGTCTTCCTTTCCTGGGGCAGTCCTCATGTGAGCCAGTTTCTTTGTAGCGCTTGATGGTTTTTGCGACTGCACTTGGGGACACTTTCAAAGTTTTCCCAATTTTTCGGACTGACTGACCGTCATTTCTTAAAGTAATGATGGCAACTCGTTTTTCTTTACTTAGCTGCTTTTTTCTTGCCATAATACAAATTCTAACAGTCTATTCCAGGGCTGGCCAACCTGCGGCTCTCCAGCTGTTGCAAAACTACAACTCCCAGCATGCCCAGTCTGCCTACAGCTATCATCCTACAGCAGGGCATGGTGGGAGTTGTAGTTTTACAACAGCTGGAGAGCCTCAGGTTGGCCAGCCCTGGTCTATTCAGTAGGACTATCAGCTGTGTATCCACCTGACTTCTGCCCATCACAACTCATGGTCCCAACCCCATTTATAAGGCAAGAAATCCCACAGAAATCCTGACAGGGCACACCTGTGAAGTGAAAACCATTTCAGGTGACTACCTCTTGAAGCTCATCAAGAGAATGCCAAGAGTGTGCAGAGCAGTAATCAAAGCAAAAGGTGGCTACTTTGAAGAACCCAGAATATAAGGCATATTTAAAGTTGTTTCACACTTTTTTGTTAAGTATATAATTCCACATGTGTTAATTCATAGTTTTGATGCCTTCAGTGTGAATCTACAATTTTCATAGTCATGAAAATACATAAAACTCTTTGAATGAGAAGGTGTGTCCAAACTTTTGGTCTGTACTGTATATCTTATCTAGTCTTATACTATGATTTAGTGTTGTGAATACAAGAATAATAACCCTAATAATAGACAATTGCATTGTCCCTTTTCTCTTGTCCCAGTATTAGAATATTTGTGTGTTTCGCTCGTATTTGCATGCTCAACAAGTTTTCTGCATATAATAGGGGAAGCCATCATAAATTAAATATAGTGTCACAAGGAATCAATAGTTGAATACATGAGCACCTGGCAAGGTTGTCATATAAGAGGGCTATAAACTTTAATGCATAGCACACGCTATATTGATTTTTACATATAACATACTGGTGCAATCATACAAAATATGTGCAGTTCTGGAGCATATGCACCTTGTATTTCAAGCCTTGGTTTAATCAAAGATACACAAAGCAGCAAAAATTTTGGTAATTTCAACATTTATTTTCTTATCTGATCCTGTTCTTATACTCCCAAACTGTGTGTAATTAAGGAAATAGTTTTATGCCAAAGCTACCACATCACTTATTTGAATTTACACACAAATGCAAAGTCTATGTAGCTCCATACTATATAGCCATATAGTACCTCTAAATGGCTCCAAACCGCAGAGTCATTCTACCCTTGGAGAATATCTCCATGATACAGCATCTATAGTGGAACACACCGCATACCATACCAAGCACAGCACCATCCATTGCATAGCGACTGTGCATGTTATTGCATCTCAATACCATTCACTTAAATTGGACTGAGCTACACAAAAGCCATGTGAATGATGGAGAGAACCTCAAAGGCCTAGGAAGAGTGCTGAGTGCTTTAACCTCTTCAAACAGCAGATAGGTTGCCAGGAGGCCCCACTGATCAGATGTTGAGGATAAACCCTTTAAGTATCTTTCTGGGGGGGGGGGACAAGAAAAATACTATGTTAGCCATACCATCATTACCTGAAAATTACAATATGTTATATTTGACCAGCTTTAAAAGGTTATGACATGAATTATATTCAAGCCAAAATTCCTAAAAGGTTGTTAGGATCAGTTTTAAGGAATCAGCCTACTTCCCCCTCTGGCTGTTGAAAATATCATCCCTTCTTACTTCCTCTGTAGAAGGAGTCTTCTGAGATTTACTGCCATGCTATTGCAGAGCCTCTGCTCCTTTGCTTACACGCAGGGAAGAAATCTATTTCTGTTAGATGATCTGCAATAAACAGAGGATCACTACACAGAGTCCTGACTATAAGGAAAGTGACTGAGAATATCTGACCACCAGCATCTAACTCTTTAGGGGAGTATGTACATAGCTATACACATTGATCACCAGGTGGAGCCATACTACTACTATATATAAGTAAATGTTATAGCTCTGCACTGGATTGTTTTTTTCTGACAGCATGTAAAAGGAAAACATTATTTTTTGACATTTTTTAATGATCTATATGAATATGGTGGGATAACTCCTATGTCAAATATACAAATACAGTATTTTTTTTATTAAAGGGGTATTCAGGTAAAGTAACTTAATTTTTCAAAAACTGCATTAAGGCTGCAAGCTGTGACCCAACCAGAACCCATACCTATACATATAACCAGAGCTTCAATTTACCTTGCAATCCATTTGTCTAGCTCCTGTGTGAGCCTGTGAGCCTGTAACACACTGACCGTGTCATGGCTTCTGATCTTCACACTACTACAATCTTCACAATACTACAATCCCCACAATCCCTAGCTTTACTGCTGTAAGGTGCTGATGCTTATTGATTTGCTGCCTGATATACAGTCCAGTCACGCCCCCTCTATTCAGTAATCAGCAGCACACTAACGTGCCTTTTGTTTCACAAGACATTTAGCTAGAGAATTGATAGCAACACACTGAGCATGCTCGACCTAACAAAGGCTCAGAACTACAGGTCGATGACATGGTAACTTATAAGGAAACGCAGTGGGTAGCAGAGGAAGAAAACTACTTTTATAACTACTGAACGGTAAATATGTGAAATTTACATTTTATTAGGTAATTATTGATGATGAATTAGTCTAAAACATAAGTCATATTATACATATACATATGATTAGAGCTTCAATATACCCTGCAATCCATTTGTCTAGCTCCTGTGTGAGCCTGCAACACACTGAGAGTATCATGGCTCCTGATCTTCCCTCAAAAAACTACAATCCCCACAATCCCTAGCTTTCCAGCTGTGAGTTTGTGCTTGTTCATGAGTGTTACTGTTCACTAATTGGCTGCCTGACATTCCAGTGCAGAAACGCCCCCTCTACTCAGTAATCAGCAGCACACTGACATTTAGCTAGAGAACTGATAGTAACACACTGAGCATGCCTGACCTGACAAAGGCTTACAACTACAGGTCAGTGCCATGGTAACCCATGAGGAAACACAGTGGGTAGTAAGGAACTACTTTATGACTACTAAACGGTAAATATGTGAAACTGACATTATATTAGGTAATTATTGATGATGAATTAGTCTAAAACATAAGTATTATTTATGGTAACCGGAATACCCCTTTAAAGACTGTCAGACTGTCAACCCCACTGCCCTACCTATTTTAATAGTCATTTCCCTTAAAATAAAAACTAAGTCCTCATTCACACGCCAGTGTTCGGTCAGTGATTTCCATCAGTGATTTTGAGCCACCAGGTGTGGCTCTAAGCACAGAACAGGTGCAGATCTTTCCCTTATACCTTATCACTGTGAAGGCTCCAATCCTGGTTTTGGTTCACAATCACTGATGGAAATTACTGACCAAAACACTGACATGTGAATGAGGCATAAGCATGCTCTTAGGATAAATGCACACAATCAGGATTGCGTGTAGATTTTCTGTGCAGATTTGCATGCAAAAAATCCACACAGGTCATGTATATTGTATTCTATGAGAATTTGAAATTCTCATGCACACTATGCTGATTTTTTCAGTGTGGATTTTGACCTATGGTGTGGATCTTAAAATCCGCAGCATGCCAATTTATTATATTTTTCCTGACCAGATTTTCTCCATTCACTCTAATAGGGAGAGAAAAATCCGCATGCGGAAAATCCACATCAAATCCACATGCAAATCACACCAATTGATGCGGATTGACGTCACGGATTTCCCTGCGAACACCTGTGGATTTCAGTGCAGATTGTACGCACATAAATCCTGAATCTGTGCATTTACCCTTAGAATCCTGCATTGTGAAGTTCCTCCTAATTCTTCTGGAAGTGTAGAAGTACGTTTTTGTTGTAACTAGAGATACGTATGAGTGAATTTCTTAAAATTTAATTCTGGACTGATTCTGCCAAATCTTCCGTGTCCGTGCTCAAATCCGTGAGCAGGTGGTCAGTGAGACATCCATGAAGCTGTCCTTGAAGGATCCATGTTGGGTCCATGTGTCCATTTTTTGCTGTCCGTGTTGCATCCATGTTTCACTGACACTGAACAGCTGAAAAATAATTTCCAAAGCATCTCTTTTTAATAATCCGTGAAACACGGATGACATCCGTAAGGGATCTGTGGTTTTCACTGACTCATTCACTATAATGGGCGTGAGGGATCCGGAAACATGGATCAAGATAGGACATGCATCCATGCTAAAAAAATTGAACCACGGACCGTAATGAAACACTGATGTCTGAACGCACACATTAAAATGAATGAGGATGTGTACGGTCCATGGAGAACACGTACAGCACACGTCCGTGAAACACTGACGTGTGAATGAGGCTTAACTGGGAAAATAATAACAACAGCTGTTAAACATATTAGTACACATAACAGTATAAAACCGCAGAACAGTAATATTCTTTAGAAGTAAAAAATAATAAGAACAAGGAGATCCCAGTGCTGCATCTGCTGAGTAAGGCAAACAGCAGCAGACATTTTATAGAGTTGTGGTGAACTTTGTGAGCAGACAATAACTCACAATAAAAGTTTGGAGACGGGGACTATTGACAGACCTGGCAACAGAAGTTCTCTCTCTCTGTAGAGCAGAATGTTGTCTATATAGGCATACTATTGGTGTCTAGGCACCTCTTATTATAATATGTGTCATATCTGTACCCTCATAACTTTCCCTTCAGGCACTCCCTAAAATGCTGACTTGCACAACATAAGCTATTTGAGCGTCAGGCTCCTCGGGGGAGTGTGGCACAAATGAAAGAGTGTTTATGATTTATGCATTTTCATGTTATTTTTTGGAATGCAGCATACCATTTGTATCTCTTATAGATAAATGTAGATCTCTAAAGAGCATCATATAATAATAATGTGAGGAAACATATCTGGGAATCTAGCCAGTTCTAGGACTGTCTATCTACAGTGGCATGCAGTTAAGCAAGTTGAAGATGAAATGATCTCCAAAAGGCATAAAGTTAAAGATGAAACATACTTGTTAACATTTTAAGCAATATCAGTGTATTATTTTGGTTTTGTACAATGTTAGAGTGAAAGATCATGCACTGCTCGCTTCTATGGTTACAACCACCCTGTAATCCAGCAGTGGTGGTCGTGCTTGCCCAGTGTAGGAAAAAGTGCACACCTATGTACGCTCCGACGGTTCCAGCCACCATAGAGTCCAGCGTATTTTCCTATAGTGTGCAAGCACGACCACCACTGCTGGATTGCAGGGTGGTCATAACCATGGAAATGAGCAGTGTATAATGTGATGGAAAAATGAATCCAGCCAGCAAAGGAAGCAATATGGACAATCACAATACATTAGTAAGTGCCTTGTATTAACTTTCTCTACATGACAAATGCCATTTGCTGAAGTGAGACAACCCCTTTAATGATAAGCATATATATTATAGAGTATTCAGAACTATACACAGGTAAGACAAGAGTTACTCCAACTGATGCTCAAATAGACATTTTCATTACTTTTATGAGTCAAACCCTAACCTTGGATTGAGTACTTACTGCAGCACCCGGGCTTCTATATTATAGGGTTCTATACAGTATATAGAAATACCACAGGCAGTCTGGATGTCATGATCATAATGCAGACAATAACATATGGTTCTATTCTGGCCATGTAAAAGTGCCATTTTGGGTGGAGCTCATAATAATCTCCCAATCACCAGATTCCTTCTTGTTGGGGATTGGCACTTTGTCGATCAGTGTGGTGTCTCTTCATTTTTGGAGCCCATACTACATCCATTAGCGCTGTGTTTTTTAGAGGGTTTTTGCTGCCTTCAGTAATGCTTAAGTCACTTACAAACAATACATTCCTTGGGTTTTCTTCCTGTTATCTTTTGTCTTGGACTCAATTTCCAGGGTAAAATGATGCTATCCTCATTTCCACATACAACAACCATGGAGCTGTGAGATACACACTACAAATTTAATGGGTAATGAAAGTGAATACTAACAAGGTAAATTGTCTTTGGTTATTGCCAAGAACCTGTTTCCTTTACAAGATCTGCAGGTTTCAGTTTCCCAGTCTTCCCCTCCTATAATGTAATTTCCTCCCCCCCAGTCCCTAGTTTAAACACTCCTCCAGTCTTCTAGCCATCTTCTTACCCAACACAGCTACCCCTTCCCCATTGAGGTGCAGCCCATACCTACGATAGAGCCTGTAGCCGACAGAGAAGTCAGTCCAGTTCTCCAGGAACCCAAACCCCTCCTTCCTACACCAGTTGTTCAGCCATTTGTTAATCTCCCTACTCTCCCACTGCCTTTTTTGTGTGTCTCATGGTACAAGTAGTATTTCTGAAAATATTGCCTTTGAGGTCCTTGCCCTGAGCTTGTGACCTAAATCCCTAAAATCATTTTTAAGGACCCTCCATCTTTGTCATTGGTTCCAATGTGGACCATGGCCGTTGGGTCTTCACCAGCCCCTCCCAGTAATCTGTCAACTCCATCCACGATGTGTCGAACTCAAGCACCATGAAGATAATAATAATAAATAGTAATAATATTTATTTATATAGCGCCACAATATTCCACAGCACTTTACAAAATCATAGAGTTCATGTACAAAACAAAAGTAACTGGTTAATATACAACTGAAACACTAGCAGTCAGGGCCCTGTTCACAAGAGCTTACAATCTATGAGGAATTGGGGGTGACATATAAGGTAGTTGATTGTGATAAGTAGGATTCAAGCCATTATTTAACTGAAAGGAGTGGAGCCGGCCGATCTGCATCGGGTTTGGGACTGTTGGAGGATCGAGTTCAGACCAGAGGAGTTGGTGGGGGAGAGGTTTACTGGGGGAATAGTCATTTTAGGTAGATTGATAAGCAGTGCCATCCCTGAACTGATATCCCCCTCATCTGCCAACCTTGTAATCTTGCTGGGGTGTATCAGATCAGGGCTAGCCTCCCTGGCACTCTTCCCTCTATCCCGCTTTCTAATGGATACCCAGCTAGATACCTTACTTTACTGATCCTCCATACTACCACCCTCCTCTGCATCTACCCCACTGAGTGCTTGCTCAGTGAGCTGCAAACGCTTTTCCAAATTGTCAACACATCTCAATGTTGAAAGTCGCTTGTTTAAATACAGGATGTGCAATTCCGAACACACAATTTGCTCACATTTTGAACAGAGATATGCATCCTCAAACGGCTGTTCCAGGACATTTGACAAGATTTGCACTGGACTGCATTGTCAATAATGGAATATATACTTGTTAATGAGGATTACATGAGAGCAAGAGAAAAAATACAATATAATACAATGAAATACAACTGACTTACTGTAGTCCCCTTCTAAAGTCACTTAATCTTAAGTCAAACACATAATACAAACACGCTTAAAATCAAACACGTGAACCCTCACAAACTCATGTTTTTAGTTTACTTATATAGGTGCTGCTCCCAGGCAACTTCAAACCAGACTGCTGATTTGTTTTCCTCTGGATTCAAAGAACTGAGCTGGCCTGAACACTGGCTATTTAACATCTGCTGATTAGACAACCACACTCCTAATTACTCAACTATGCACTTACACATGCACAATTACACATTGGAGACTAAACTACTGAGTAAACCAATATGTGCTAAGTGCAAAACATATACTCACAGTCAGAGGCGTAGCTAGAGGTTCAGCACAGGGGGGGCGAAACATACTTGAGTGGGCCCCCCACTTATTGGCTTCCCAAACGCACGTTTCCAACTTCACAGACACATACTACTAGTTGTGGTTATAATATTGTATTAGAAAGATGACTGTATAAACTGCAAGATCGTCTATGCTGCTAAGTACAGTACAATAGACTTTCTACATACCCTAGTCTAAATACTCTACCACATAATGCAGTAAAATATAGGATTAATAGGAGTAAAAAACAAGGGGACTCCTATGTTAAAGGAAACGTGTCCCCAGTTTTTACATCACTCCCCTGCCCCCATCAGACCTCAGATCAGCTTAATGTGCCCCCATCAGACCTCAGATCAGCTTAATGTGCCCCCATCAGACCTCAGATCAGCTTAATGTGCCCCCATCAGATCTCAGATCAGCTTAATGTGCCCCCATCAGACCTCAGATCAGCTTAATGTGCCCCCATCAGACCTCAGATCAGCGTATTGTGCCCCATCAGACCTTAGATCAGCATATTGTGCCCCATCAGACCTCAGATCAGCGTATTGTGCCCCATCAGACCTCAGATCAGCGTATTGTGCCCCCATCAGACCTCAGATCAGCCTATTGTGCCCTATCAAACCTCAGATCAGCCTATTGTGCCCCCCATCAGACCTCAGATCAGCGTATTGTGCCCCCATCAGACCTCAGATCAGCTTAATGTGCCCCCATCAGACCTCAGATCAGCGTATTGTGCCCCATCAGACCTCAGATCATCGTATTGTGCACCCATCAGACCTCAGATCAGCCTATTGTGCCCCATCAAACCTCAGATCAGCCTATTGTGCCCCCCATCAGACCTCAGATCAGCGTATTGTGCCCCCATCAGACCTCAGATCAGCGTATTGTGCCCCCATCAGACCTCAGATCAGCGTATCGTGCCCCCATCAGACCTCAGATCAGCTTAATGTTCCCCCATCAGACCTCAGATCAGCGTATTGTGCCCCATCAAACCTCAGATCAGCCTATTGTGCCCCCCATCAGACCTCAGATCAGCGTATTGTGCCCCCATCAGACCTCATATCAGCGTATTGTGCCCCCATCAGACCTCAGATCAGCGTATCGTGCCCCCATCAGACCTCAGATCAGCTTAATGTGCCCCCATCAGACCTCAGATCAGCGTATTGTGCCCCATCAAACCTCAGATCTGCATATTGTGCCCCCATCAGACCTCAGATCAGCGTATTGTGCCCCCATCAGACCTCAGATCAGCGTATTGTGCCCCCATCAGACCTCAGATCAGCGTATTGTGCCCCATCAAACCTCAGATCTGCATATTGTGCCCCCATCAGACCTCAGATCATCGTATTGTGCCCCCATCAGACCTCAGATCAGCTTAATGTGCCCCCATCAGACCTCAGATCAGCGTATTGTGCCCCATCAAACCTCAGATCTGCATATTGTGCCCCCCATCAGACCTCAGATCAGCGTATTGTGCCCCCATCAGACCTCAGATCAGCCCACCCAGCCACATAAGATAAAAATAAAAAACCTTTACCTGTTCTGCGCTGCGGCTGCCCTCCGATCCGCGCTCCGCTCTCTTCCCTGGCCCGCGCACACTATGACCTGACGCTGCGTGCAGCGTCAGGTCATAGTGCGCGCCGTCAGGGAAGAGAGCAGAGCGCGGACCGGAGGGCAGCCGCAGCGCAGAACAGGTAAGTAAGATTTTTTATTTTTATGGGCCCCCTTGAGTCACTGGGCCCGGAGCTGTCGCCCCCCCTGCCCCCCCGGTAGCTACGCCACTGCTCACAGTATACAAGAATGTACTCACAGTATACTCCGAGCTGTTATGCAATAAACCTGGCTGCAAGAACAAGTTATAGTATCTAAGCTATACTACACTGCTCTGACTCAAACGCAAAGTGCACAAAAAATTTAGTTGGCTCTCACAGATACTCCCTCACTTAATGTTAAATCACACACTTAATACAAACACACTTGAAATCTAACACGAAAAAGCTCCCAAACTTACGTTTTTGTCTGCTTATATAGGTGCTGCTCTCAGACAACAAAAGCAGACTGATGATTTATAATTTTTTTTTTCCCCTCTGGATTCAAATGGGACTTTTATGTGCATAAATGGGATTATTTTATGAAGATAGTCCTTTTTATATGGAAGCTGAGAAATTACCCTTACAGCATCCTCTGTAAGACAAATGGAGAATTAAATTTTACGGTATCTTTTACGGTATCTTCTCTTTAATGCTATGATGTCTATATATGCCCTTATAAGAGAATCCCGTTAGTAATAGAGCCACATTTATATGACTACTAATGGGATGACTGCTAGGTGACAAGCAAGACTAACAGCTGAGGATAAGCATTTCTTTTGTTAAATTGCTTTTGGCAGTAGTAGAACCCTACAGATCCATGAGTCTTGTAGACTTAGTAGGACTCTTCCAGCAGGTTCAGGGCTGAAGTATAATACCTTTATTAAAGGGGTTGTCTCACTTGAACCAGTGGCATTTATCATGTACAGAAAGTTAATACAAGTCACTTACTAATGTATTGTGATTGTCCATATTGCTTCCTTTGTTGGCTAGATTCATTTTTTAAATTACATTATTCAATGATTGTTTCCATGGTTACGACCACCCTGCAATCTATCAGTGGTGGTCGTACTTACACACTATAGGAAAAAGCACCATCCTCTCTGGTGGGCGGGAACATGGAAGCGTACATATTCTAATACTTTTCCTATAGTATGCATGCACGACCACCGCTGCTGGATTGTAGGGTGGTCATAACCATGGAAACGAGCAGTGTATACTGTGATGAAAAAATGAATCCAGCCAGCAAAGGAAGCAATATGGATGATCACAATACATTAGTAAGTGCCTAGTATTAACCTCCTCTACATAATAAATGCTATTTGCTGAAGAGAGACAACCCCTTTAAGAAGGGAAACCCCACAATAGGGAATTCCTTGTAATTTAGAATTAAGATGGTAGAAGTGCTTAAACAGCAGTTCAGTAGGAGAAGGCAGGTATGCCTTATGCATCTCAAGACCAAATAGTTTGCATCTTATTTTCTTGTGCACTTTGAAAATCTGGCTCTGAGTCCAGGGATTATATAGTATATCCATGTTGGAATCCAAAAATGGTAATGTGAACAAGTAACAATAAAGATTTTACAGAGAAGAAATGAGTAACAGGCAGAATGGACATTGGTTTTAGCCCCTTGTGCCAGATCTGCAGGCGGTGAATTACACAACAGCAATACATTCAGAAAAAAACTGGCATTGCGAATGTTAATAGCCATGGAAAATGTTATAACCTAAAGGACAAAATGATGAATCAAAAGTCGGTGGCACTGAAGAGCCTTAGACGTGTTTAAAAAAAGTAATAATGCAGAAAATAAATCAATGATTAATAAAAAGAAATCTGAAAATAAATCAGATTGTTAAAAAATATGAAAGAGACATGAGTAATGCAAAAATAGAAGGAAGAGAAGCTGATGATGAGAATGGAGTGCTATAAACCTTCAGATTGAATCTCATGATAAGGTTTGTAAATGTGCAAAGTATGGGCAAATTTTTGCACTGGCATTATGGCTGTAAGTCCGGACCATGGGTCTAATGACTCAAACTAACAACAGAAAATTGCACCTGTTAAACGCCTGTGTGAACGGCCTAAGGTTCACAACACAAAAGAACTGCCTAAAGGGGTTGTCCGGGTTCAGAGCTAAACCCGGACATACCCACATTTTCACCCAAGCAGCCTGCATGACAAGATCATCGGAGCATTTCATGCTCTGATGAGCTCCCTTGCCCTGCGCTTCCGCCCAGCAGTGTGTTCGGCGACATCACCGGCTCTGATGGGCCGGCTTTAGCGCTGCCCTAGCCGTTTTACTGGCTAGGGCAGTGCTGAAGTCCACCCATCAGTGCCGGTGATGTCACTGGGCTCACTGCTGGACAGAAGCCTCCACCTGGCAGAGCCCGGTTCTTCACCGGAAATGGGCAAAATGCCTTTGCCCTGCATAATTTAGCGCAGAGCAAAGGAGAGCATCGGAGCATTTCATGCTCCGATGCTCTTGTCAGGGAGGCTTCCTGGGTGAAATTCTGGGTATGTCTGGGTTCAGCTCTGAACCGGGACAACCCCTTTAAATAATAACTACAGAAGGGCTCATGCACACAACCGTATTTTGCATTTGTGTCCAAATCAAATTTTTTGTGGATAGTACATGGACCCATTCATGTCTATGGGTCTGCAAAAAAGACAGACAGCACAATGATGTCATCTGTGTGCTGTCCCCGTTCTATGTTCGTTCCACACGTTCTACGTTCTATGTTCTCGCCAACAGCCATAGGCCCAGATTCAACAGGTTTGACACCAGAGTAGTTGCGTCAATTTGTAAAGCGAGTGCCAGTGAGGTGTCCATTTCATGAAAATTGGACACGTATTTTTGGATAATGGAACTGGCGTAAAGCATTCTTGAATCTGTGCCTTTTTAAATGTGCTTTCTTCACCTCATGGATTCTGTGGGTGAGGTTGTCTGTCTATTTAACCGTATCCGTATCCTACTAGACTAGCTATAATGTTAGAGGGTTTTTTTAAGGTTGACTGTCCTGTGCTGAACTCTACATCAACATTTTGTCATGTATAAAAACTGATTTTTACAAGCGTGCATATTCTTAGCTTCCAACTTCAGTTCTCTGTACTAGGCCCTTCTGGGTCCAAAAGAATACTGCTCCTACTAATGCCCCCACCGTCAATTGTCTATTTGGAAACATACTACGCAATCAAGAGCTGCTGAAGCTGCCTCCTCAACTTGTCTCTTCTCAACAGTACTGGCCTGGGTGCTATCAAGTGCTGCCTCCTCCTCCTCCGTCAATTGTCTGTTCTCAACCATTCTGGCCTGGGTGCAATCAAGTGCTGCCTCCTCCTCCTCCGTCAATTGTCTGTTCTCAGCCATACTGGCCTGGGTGCAATCAAGTGCTGCTGCCTACTCCTCCGTCAATTGTCTGTTCTCAACCATACTGGCCTGGGTGCAATGAAGTGCTGCCGCCTCCTCCTCCGTCAATTGTCTGTTCTCAACCGTACTGGCCTGGGTGCAATCAAGTGCTGCTGCCTCCTCCTCCTCCGTCAATTGTCTGTTCTCAACCATACTGGGTCCAATACAGTACTATTACTGCTGCTGGTTTCACTGTCAAATGTCTGTTTTCCACCCTACTGGGTCCAAGGCAATGCTGCTGGTGTTGCCAACTTGCACTTTGTGTCCTATGTCCCGTGTAATCACTTACACCTTGGCTAATGTGTACCTGTTCTGGGGTGCACAAGGTCTAATTAAATGGTATGCCTGTCTGTCTTCTGACCTGTGATGTCACTAAGACCGCATCGACTTCAACGCAGCCTATTCTTGGGCTGGTGCCACAATCTACCGTGTGTTTTTGGTGCTCTGGCATGACATGGACTTCTCCAGCGGACATCTTCAATGCTGTCAAATGTTGTCGACCTGGCTGAGGTTTCACTATTTTTGCACTTTGATTTTTTCCACTTTTTTCATTGTAATAGCAACTGCAACTAAACAAAACTATACCCTATCAGACTCCCACTATTATAGCTGCAATTATTCAGCCGTTATAGCAAGGTTTGTTTTAGATTCGGTTCGTACGAATCCGAACTTCACGAAAGTTCGGCAAATCGAACCGAACCGAACTTTTCAAAAGTTCGCTCATCCCTCAACATGACCTATTCTTACCCTTATGGCAGATGAGAATAGACATTCCTAGTTATGGGAGTGAGAAAAATGCAGATTGCACATGGTGGGTTTCCATGTACTGTGGATCTGTGGTTAGCAGAGTGCAACACATATATGGTTGAGTGCATGAGGCCTAATGCAGTGCTTTTATCACAATAACTTTATCTACATATAAAATACCTGGAGACCTGAACCTCTGGGACTTGTTCCTGCAAATTCGTAGCTGGCTACATGCTGTTTGCATGTGACAAATCCCACAGTTGTAGAGGGAAGTTGTGGTAGAACTAGAATTTCTCAGTGCACGCTAGCTCAGAGAGGTTGGGTCCAACACCAACATTGTATCAGGAAAATCCAATCAAAAAATGTCCTTATATTTTCATGGTCAGCTCATATTTTAACCTGAAATTGTACAAATACAATTCTTCTACATGTCCTAACCAGGAATTAAAGATTTAGAATGTCTGCAGGCTCTCTGTAAAGGCCTCAGTCACAAATAAAATAAAATAAAACATAGCTTAGAGTAATACAGTAAATAGTATGCTGAGGGAGGAGGGAGATGCAGCTGCAGTGTTTTGAGTGAAACTCTATAAGGAGGTGGAGCAAAAGGGGAAAGATATCTACTTGGATCAGATTACACAACATATTCTAACATTAAACCAGAACGAACCTGCCCAGATCTAAAGCATGGGGAAGAAAAAATTAATATAACTAGCAGTGGGTTAAAAGCAAACAAATATACAAGATAAACACTACCATGCTGGCAACACATCTATAGTTGTCTGTTGAGTGATATGATATTCAATGGTTACTACCGTTGTTGAGCGAATCAAAGCTAAATTAATTGACTTCAACCTGAATTTCAAGAAAAATTTGATTCACTGTGAAGTCGAATTTCCTCGTGCTTTGTGGTAACAAATATGCTTTTCCTGAAATGATGGCAGAAACCCCCTCCCCCCAAAACATACTCACCTCATTCATTTACTCCCGGAGAGGCTATCGCAGCCATATTGATTGAAGAAACGGTGCAAAGGTTTGCCCGGCATGGTGACGCGTGGTTTCTTCAATCAAGATAGCTCTGACGGCCTCTCCACAAGCAAATGGATGTGGTGAGTATGGTTTTTTTTAACCCTGATTAACCCCTGAAAGGCCTCCACTTTTAACGTCAGATAGCATAATCAGCAATGAACGTGGCATCTGCGCAGTTTAATGACCGGGGGCAGCATGATCTCCACTCCCTGTCATTGCATCGGCTCCTTACAAAGGAATGCGATTCATGACAAAGTAATTCTTAATCAAATTTCTTTGTGAAATTCGGCGAAGCAGCTGAATTGAATTTTTCATAACTTCGCTCATCAGTAGTCACTACGTCCACATACAGAATATGGAATCACAGAAAATAATGCACTAAAACAATAAATACAAACATAATATATGGACTAAGCCCTCACTCTAATAATAAAATCTGAGACTCTCAGCCAATATATTTTGATCAAAACACATCAGCAACCAATGAGAGGAGGAGCACGCACAGCTATATGTACCACCTTAATCAAAGTAACCTATTAGATACAGTAGGTGGGGCAAAAGTGCACAGGAATGCTACTCCCAGGATAGAACTGCATTTACACCTCAATGTGCCATTCCTTCAAGACTAAACATTTTTTTTCTATCAGAATATGGCACACAAAAACCCATGCTAACCCACAGAATAAAGTTAAAGGGGTTATCCCATGACTAATGTAAAAAATGAAAATCAGACATCACATAGTACATGACAATCTCATTTTAACAAATCTAGAGTTAGCCCTGTTCCTAACATGGGTCCAGAGATCTCCCCATTCATTGTTCTACTAGATTTATAACAAGCTGAAAACTCAAGGGGAGTGTCTTTTCTGCTGCAGCTCAGGGGGCATGTCTCAGCTCTCCCTATCACATCTCAGGAGGCAGTTGAAGGATGAAACTGAGCATGTGTGGCCTTCTCACTGAGCAGGACAAAGAAATAAGGACAAACAAACAGCAGGTGACGCTAAACAGATAGACTTTATTGAATAACTCAGTGGCTATGCTAAATTTTTAATTACATCCAACTCCAAAAGTATTCAGATACTGGTGCTGGTTTGAAACGTAGAGTATTTTCGTGGGACAACCCCTTTGACATACCGGGGCAAATGATGTCAAATGATTGTGAAATTGCTGCTTTTGTCCACCCCATCCCAGAAAGAGTTATTAAAAGTTAACCACTTAATTTCATGTACATCAAAATAGCACCATCAAAAGACATAACTCATCCCATGAAAAACAAGCCCTCATACAGATATATCAATAAAAAAATTAAAGTTACCCCTGAAAGCGTGAATGAAAAATAAGCACAGAGGCGAAAACCTGTAAGGGGTTAATTATACATTGTGGAATCTTCCGCTATTTCAAGTATATTTATTTAATAAGGTAGGATTTGAAAGAAGAATTCTGCAGAAAATGCTGACCTTTTTTTTCTGTGGAGACCAGAGGCCAATAGATCTGACAATAGCCGCGTTGCCCATTGTGCAGTACATTTATAGTGAATCCCGGACACATGATATGGATTTACACTGAATACAAAAGGAAAATAACGATCAGTTGGACAATGTCTCAAATCTATGGGCAGAACAAAACCTATGAATGGCTTCTCATCTCAATTAATGACCACAGTAATGTTCAGAGAGGCTTCCTCTACATTTATTGTCTCTGAGAAGTTACAAATCTGGTTTTGTGCTGTATTACAGTGACTGGTAATGGATGGTAGAATGCAGAATGAGAGTTAGTTTTGCCACATCAAACACACTGGCCAGAGCATATCTTGTGCCTGCTCTGCTATGGCCTGTATTAATGCACACACACACAAAGCACACAAAGCATGCTTACAATGAGCTTCATTATTCATAGGGTAACATGCTAATAGCGCTATTCTATTCCTAAACCTGCCAGCATTCTACAGTAATTACTCATGACCTGGTTTGCAAAAAGTGTGAATAAAATTTAATAAAATTCTTTCCAATTCACCAGGGGTCAGCAACCTCCGGCATTCTTGCTGTTGTGAAATTATACCTCCCAACATGCCTTATTCACTTATGTAGGAGTTCTGAGAAAGTGTTCATGTTGGGAGTTGTAGTTTCACAATTCCTGGAATGTCAGAGGTTGCTGACTCCTGAACTACAGTGTAACATCTGGACAATGTGGTACTTTACTTTACTTTCTTACTTTCACTCACCATCATGCCAATCTCCCTCCATCAGTCCAGACCCCCTGGTTTTCCATCTTTCCTTCAGTAGGCCCAGCTACTGTGATCCTCAGTTCCCACGCAGGCCGCAACCTACTCTCTGCCAGTCAGAACTCTACATCCTGCCCAAAGGGTGCGTGCATGCTCCCTGGCTCTTAAGGCCCAGCATGCTCACAGGCCTTAATTCTCATCTACCTACAGCTAGTTACCCGTATGTACTTAAAGGGGTATTACAGTTACCATAAATATGACTTATGTTTTAGACTAATTCATCATCAATAATTACCTAATAAAATGTAAATTTCACATATTTACCGTTCAGTAGTTATAAAAGTAGTTTTCTTCCTCTGCTACCCACTGTGTATCCTTATAAGTTACCATGTCATCGACCTGTAGTTCTGAGCCTTTGTTAGGTCGAGCATGCGTGGTGTGTTGCTATCAATTCTCTAGCTTAATGTCTTGTGAAACAAAAGGCACGTTAGTGTGCTGCTGATTACTGAATAGAGGGGGCGTGACTGCACTGTATATCAGGCAGCAAATCAATAAGCATCAGCACTCACAGCAGGAAAGCTAGGGATTGTGGGGATTGTAGTATTGTGAGGGAAGATCAGGAGCCATGACACGTTCAGTGTGTTACAGGCTCACAGGCTCAGACAGGAGCTAGACAAATGGATTGCAAGGTAAATTGAAGCTCTGGTTATATGTATAGGTATGGGTTCTGGTGGGGTCACAGCTTGCAGCCGTAATGCAGTTTTTCAAAAATTAAGTTACTTTACCGGAATACCCCTTTAATAAAAAAAAATACTGTATTTGTATATTTGACATAGGAGTTATCCCACCATATTCATATAGATCATTAAAAAAATGTGAAAAAACAATGTTTTCCTTTTACATGCTGTCAGAAAAAAACAATCCAGTGCAGAGCTATAACATTTACTTATATATAGTAGTAGTATGGCTCCACCTGGTGATCAATGTGTATAGCTATGTACATACTCCCCTAAAGAGTTAGATGCTGGTGGTCACACATTCTCAGTCACTTTCCCCATAGTCAGGACTCTGTGTAGTGATCCTCTGTTTATTGCAGAGCATCTAACAGAAATAGATTTATTCCCTGTGTGCAAGCAAAGGAGCAGAGGCTCTGCAATAGCATGGCAGTAAATTTCAGAAGACTTCTTCTACAGAGGAAGTAAGAAGGGATGATATTTTCAGCAGCCAGAGGGGGAAGTAGGCTGATTCCTTAAAACTGATCCTAACAACCTTTTAGGACTTTTGATTTGAATATAATTCATATCATAACCTTTTAAAGCTGGTCAAACATAACATATTGTAATTTTCAGTCAATGATGGTATGGCTAACACTTTCAGTATTTTTCTTGTCTCCCCCAGAAAGATACTTAAAGGGTTTATCCTCAACATCTGATTAGTGGGGCCTACTGGCAACCTATCTGCTGTTTGAAGAGGTTAAAGCACTCAGCACTCTTCCTAGGCCTGTGAGGTTCTCTACATCATTCACATGGCTTGTGAAACAAAAGGCATGTTAGTGTGCTGCTGATTACTGAATAGAGGGGGCGTGACTGGACTGTTTATCAATCAGCAAATTCAGATTGTTATGAGACTGTTTGTACTCTGCCTGCCCTGAGCTTATGTTCTGCCCTGACTATGAGTTTGCCTGACCCCTTGGTGCTTGGCACAAGTGTCTCTGACCCCTTAGGGTCAGCTGTAAACCACAAGGGGACTACTCCAAGAGGTAGCGGCCTAGTGGCTCCCGTGCAGTGAATTTCGAACCCCAGTATAGGTGTTAAAGGGTAAATACTAGAGGACTGCCAGGATGATGTCCTGTTGGTTGACACAATGGTTCCACTCTTTCTTTCTTTCTTTCTTTCTTTCTTTCTTTCTTTCTTTCTTTCTTTCTTTCTTTCTTTCTTTCTTTCTTTCTTTCTTTCTTTCTTTCTTTCTTTCTTTCTTTCTCTTCTATTTATTGATGCATATTTCTATCGAATTAACTAAGGCCTCATTCACAGTTATGCAATTGCTCTCTTCGTCCAGCATTCCTGGATGTTACCAGAATGTCTGCTAGCCCCATTGACTATAATTGGATCCAACAGAAATCCTGCAGCTGCACAGCAAATGTGACAGGATTCGTCCAGACAAAAAAAAAAAAAAAACGTAGTGTGCAGCGTTTTTTCTCTGGCCAGATGCTGGCAAATTTGCTGGGTAAAAGAAGGATATCAGCCAGATCCCATTACAGTCAAGGGGGCTGATGGGCCTTGTGGTAATGCCAGATGCAGAGAGCTCCAGTAGGCTGGTCTCTGCTGGAACAGCCAGTCAACAGTAATGATAGTGTGAAACTAGCATAGCTATCTATTGAACATGCATCTGACGACAATCTAATCTCCCCTGACAACAAATATTGCGGAAAAGTAAGGCTGGGGTTCAACATGCCCAATGCTTTTGTTCTCTGGAAAATAAGTCACCCAACTGAGGTGTGTTGCAGTGATTTGCACTCTACCAAGTAGAGCATGCATGTGCATGGAGGCATCAGAAGAGATAGCAGTTGGCTGAACAGGCATTACCTTGAAAGTTATCTCATATATATGGCTGGGTTAATTTATATCTATCTATCTATCTATCTATCTATCTATCTATCTATCTATCTATCTATCTATCTATCTATTTGTTTTATGTATCTATTGTTCTAAAGTTTTAGGCCAGATTACCAATAACAGAATATATACACTCCTCTTAGTGGTGAAACAAAGCTTCGCTTCTAGGCAAGTTTGTTAATGAAGTTGAATATTAATTTCATTTATTTCCATCGGTGATATTGCAGCTATGTGTTGTGCATGTGCAGACCTTGTTTACTTTCATCTGTCTTTCTGGAGTGACTGCACAGCCAGTGACTTCCTTGCTTGGTGTGATATGTGCCCACAATGAATTTGCAACATACTGAGACTTTGAGGAGGCATTAAGATGTGTTAATTAAATGTCATTTGCATTGCTGGATTTCACTATTTGTTTAATAAACATGTTTTCTATGGATTATGGGGATCTAATTGCATTAAAAATTAATTTTAGTTTCAGACTGGAGTCACACATGACATTTTTGGTGCCGTATTAATGTATTAAAAACACATTAAAGCTCTGAACCCGACATATCCCCGTTTTCTCCCAGACAGCCCCCCTGATATGAGCATTGGAGCATTTCATGTACATTCAGCACAGGGCAAGGGCTTTTTCTGGAAATTCGGTGACGTACCGGGCTCTCCATGGGTAAGCTAGGTGGAGGCTTCCGCCTAGCAGTGAGCCCGGTGATGTCACCAGCACTAATGGGCTGGCTTTAGCGCTGCCCCAGCTCATAAAATGGCTAGGACAACTCTAAAGCCTGCCCATCAGTGCCGGTGATGTCACCAGGAACACTGCTAAGCAGCAGCCTCTGCCTAGCAGTGTAAAAATGTAGACAAAAAAGCCCTTGCCCTGCACAATACAGCACAGGCCAATGGAAAGCATCAGAGCATGAACTGCTCCGATGGTTATGTCAGAGGGGCTGACTGGGGGAAGAAGGGGATATGTCTGGGTTTAGTTCTGAACCCGGACAACACCTTTAAGCCCATTAATTAGCCAGCAGAGGTCATGTACATGGATATGGAACTTCATCATTTCTGGTCTGGCAGAACCATAAGTGGTTGGAACTGAAGCCACATTTTCTGTCTTTTTTTGTTTTCCTTTGAAACCGTCTCCAGCTGAACTGTGAATTTTCTACAATCTTGAACAACCTTTAAGGTACTGTCACGTCGGGAACACTGGGATAAGGTGCGCCCTGACTTATCCCACAACTGTCCCTGCCTACTTGCCTCACCCTAGGCTAACGGTCCTAGGGGGACAACTGGACAACAATCCCTACTCTGTATAAGTGAGGGATTGGGAACGGAAGGAACAAAAGACAAACACAGGCATGAACAAACACAATACGAATAGTCAGCTTAGCAAGGTCAAACCGGGAGCATACGTCAGGAGCCGAGGGATTAGCAGAATCGAGGTCGAGGTCACAAGCAATGGGTCTGGATACAAGGTAAGGTCACAAGTCAATAATGCACAGCACTGCAAAGAAAGGACTTCAATAACAGGCAACTAGCCCTGGCAGTTGCCATCTTTAAATAGCCCACCTCTAGGTCATGTGACGTGGCCAGCGTCACATGACCTGTGATGCAAACAGGGCGTCGACCCGAATTCAAAACAATGACAATTAGCCATGTGGTGTGGTCAGCACCACATGGCTCCAAATAACAAGTGCAAAACACCAACATAAACAATAGCCATGTGGTGTGATCAGCACCACATGGCTGCCTCCTAAGTAATGCTAGGGGCGAGGAGGACGCCAGCCGCACGAGACCCAGAAGTGCGCCGGGTCCTCTGCGCCTGATCACCATGGCGACGAGGACGCTCCCCACGTCCTCGCGCCGCCTGCAGCAGAGGAGGCCGGCGGCGCCGCACAGAGGGAGCGCGCCGCTGGCCACTCGTTACAGGTACGTGCCAGTGCAAGCTAACTCAGTTTATAAACCCCTCTTTGCATATTAGGAGACACCATCACCCTGCATTAATCTATATTACGATGATATCTTTGATGTCTAGAATTTTCTCTTTTTTTTCCTGACATAATGAAAAGAAAAAAAAAACATAGTACAACAAAGGTTTACACTATCAATCCTAAAATGTAATCTGTAGAAAAGTAGAATGTAATAGGTCAAACAGGAAGGCTACCTCTATGATTTGGTGACCAACAAGATTTATCATTTCTGTAGTTAATTGATCCTAAAATCCTTTCTTAATAGACAAAACTAAGGCCCAGTGGTCTATTCAGTTGAACTATCCATAGAGGATCCATAACTAGGAGAATAGCTTAGAAAACAGTTCAGTTGTTATAACCATTTTTAGTTGGTTATGGATCAGATCCTCCTATATTGGCCATGAACCACTGAGATTTTTAAGCTGTTTTGGGGGAATAGACATTTCATGTAAAATGAACATAGACCATGCCTTAACTAAAACACAAAAAATAAGATTGGCTGGCTCCAGTATGTCCACTTGATGGAGCCACACAAGACTTAAAGGGGTATTCCCATCATAGACAATGAGGGAATATTGCTTGGATATGCCCCCATTGTCTGATAGGTGCGGGTCCCACCTCTGGGACCCACACCTACACCAAGAACGTCGCCGGAAAAGGTGGTTGAGGGCGCACTGCGAATGCACAGCCATCCTACATTCATTTCTATGGGGCACTGGCTGGCTATTTCCGTTAGCCCCATAGAAATGAATGGGAGTGGTGGTCACGCAAGCGATGTGGTCTCCCATTTATTTGTATGGGGAGAGCGCTCTCTGCGTAGGTGCAGTTCCTAGAGGTGAGACCCGCACCTATCAGACAATAGAGGGCATATCCAAGAAATATGCCCCCATCGTCTGTGATGGGAATACCCCTTTAAGGATAAAGTTCAAAACTTATAAATGTAAAAAAGAGAAAATCAAAATGCAACCTCAAATGCAGCTGCTACATAAGGACCAACATAGAGCAGTTTCTTAAAATTAGTTTCATGTCCAATTTGATACTTTTTTCAAAAAATGTATTTTGGACTTGAATCAATTACAGTTCAAACAGGAGAAAGACAGTTAATACTCAACTTGAAATAAGACGTCCAATCGGTTCTTCTTCAAAAATGACGAGAGTATTGGGTGTTCCAATATTACACTTCTCTCAATGAGACACGCAATTCAGTTCTCATTCCAAAAGGACAAGAGTACTTGGTGTCTCAAGGGATAACTGCTCTGGTTAGCTGAGTGGCCTTGGAAGGAGTACTGGATTGCATGTCTCAGTACTATGTGTGGGTATCTGAATTTCAAATCTGTAGAATCAATTTGCCCATCTCTAATATGTCTAATATTTTTCTGAGATTTTTATACTGATGATGACCTATCCTCTGGATAGCTCATCAGTATCTGAAAGGTGGGTTCCTGACATCCAGAACCCCACCGATAAGTAGTGCTGTGGCCTTCTCGTAGTTTTGCCGAGGCCATATAATATCACATTCATCGGTCATATGGCCTAGGTGCAGCTCATCTCCATTAAAGTGAAAGGGGTTGAGCTACAATTTCAAGCTCAGCTACTATACAATATACGGCACTGTGCTTGGTGAGCTGAGAGAAGGCTACGGTGCTACTACAAGCAGGGGCATAGTTAAAGGCTCAGGGGGCCTGGTGCAAGAGTTCAGCTTGGGTCCCCCTTCCCTCAGTGCTTTGTGGCCAGGGGCAAGGAAGCACATAACCTTCGTTCTGCCTAAGGCAAATCTTGAAACAGAAGCCCCCATGCCAAAACCTTGACTTAACCTCCTTCCCACCAGCCAGAGATGTAACCTGACCTGCATGCACTTTTTATAATACCAGTGTCTTCTTATGTGGCACAAGGGTCATGGGGCCCCCTCAGGCACCTGGGCCCGGTAGAGACTGATACCTCTGCACCCTCTATAGCTATGCCCCTGACTACAAGCCCCAATGCCTGTATAGACCCCCACCTATAAGATGAAGACCTATCCAGATTTACTAAATCTAGGAAAAGCCTTTATCTTGTATATGATGCATTAGGTGTAAATATGCTGCAGTCAAAACTAAAAGGGTACTTTTTTTTCCTCTTCATTTCTATACAATATATCAGGCTACATCAACGTCTGGATTCATTTAGCATTTTTCATCCTATTTATGTTGTCAAGTGCCCATAATTTACATTATAAATGCTATACATCACATGATGATTTATTTCCGGATAAGCATTTATCTTCACATATGAGACCGCCAGCTTACGTCTGTGGGTCACCCCATTACCTCTATTACAGTAGGTATAGGTGTTACAATCAGCGTTATGTCGTCATTATGCTTAATGTGCAGTGTTAAGTGCAGCGTTCTGTTTTTACTTTGCGGTTCTCTTCCCTCATTTCATCCACTGATAATTCGGTGGAGGTGACTGTACAGTGAGTCACGCCGCAGTAATAACAGGACTCTGAGCAGAGAAATCAAATATATTATGTCTGATACAAAGTGCCCCATAAAACCTGGCCCTGTCACAGGAAAACTTTAGTGAAACAGTCTGCAGTGGATGTCTAAACCCAATTATATTAACATATTCTATTCAATTTGTAATGATTCTGTTTCCATTTGCTTTGTTGAATTGTAAAATTCAATTTGCATCTGTGCATTTTCTCCTGTTTTTGCTGCTACAAAACGCTCTGGTGAAAGTGAATGTTACTTTTATGTACGGGCCATAGACTTCACAAGTCAATTAGGGCAGGGGAACACATAAAAGTTCCTGTACTACATATTACTGAGGATATCGGTGAAGAAATACTGTGTTGCTCTAGAATTCAGTGAAAATGATACCCCTCGTCTTCCAGATACTAGGCTACTTTCACACTAGCATTTCTAAAACACTTCAGTTTGGGGACAAAACGTAACTGAACGGAATGCTCCAAAAATGCATTCCGTTCCATTCTCATACCGGAGAGCAAACCGTAGAATGCTGCTGTTTGCTTTCCGTCCTGAGATGCGGAGCAAGACGGATCAGTCATGACCCACAATGCAAGTCAATGGGGATGAATTTGTTTTCTCTGACACAATCTGGCACAATAGAAAACTGATCCATCCCCCGTTGACTTTCAATGGAGTTCATGACGGATCCGTCTTGGCTATGTTACGGATAATACAACCGGATCCGTTCATAATGGATGCAGATGATTGTATTATCAGTAACGGAAGCATGCCAGATATTATCAGTAACAGAACCCTGCCAGATCCAGCAAAAATGCTAGTGTGAATGTAGCCTAACTAGTGATGAGCAAATTTCTTAAAATTCTATTTGAATGATGAGTTGGTCGTGTGATTCAATTCAGCCCAGAATAAATTTGGCCCGAATCGAAAGTTTTCCAATTGCCCTGAAAAGTCATGGATGACCCTCTGAGGTCTCCTAGGACTTCACGTAACTCCTTTGAAGCTCTTTAATGCCGAGCCAGCATTAGCCACCTTAAAGTGACAGCAACATAAATGGCTATTGGTAAACACGTGGCTCCTGGGGGTAACAAGCAGCCACTTTAGAAACCACCTGCACTGTAGGATGTTTTATGTTTGCAAAAATGGTCTAAAAATATTTAATTTTTGGTGGCAAATGCCCCAAATTGAGTTGACGAGAATTGATTTGCTCACCTCCACAGATAAAATATAGATAATACGTAATCAATACAATACAACATGTTATAACCTTTTAATTAAAAAAAATATATAATAGTGAAGAAGGTGCTAACACATCTTTGTGCACCCTACGTCTATTTAAAGGGGTCGCACAACTTCACATTTTTTGAGGGGCTAACTGCAGGGAGACTGTTAATATAATAAAATTCTCCTTCCCTACCTCCCTCTGATCCAGTACTGCTGCACTATTCTGTCTGCCAGGATGTAGACATGGAGTAATATGTTGACTGCAGCGGTGAAGCGCTTGCATATTGCACTTTCATGCAGGGGTGGGGTGGGTTGGCCATAGACGTTAGAAGGAAATCTCTCAGTGGGCCGATGCCCAGGGGGCTGCCTGAGCCCTCCTCACGGCCGGCCAGTATTTTGTGATGGACTGTGGTATTTGGCTCTATTGGGGTGGTTTAATGTGCCACAGTTTGGTATTGCTGCACTGCTTTCCATCAATTTGGACCTAACTACAAAATGGGGCCACTTTTAGTATTTTTTCCAGGGCCACTTTAAGTTCCCAGTCCGCCCCTGCTTTCATGTAACATCTGGCCACAGTATTTTGAGAAAAAGAATGCAAAAAAAAGTATTTTTTCCGCTCGAATTTCCGTGCAGAAAAAACGCAGTGGAATACAGGACCAGCAAACTGAATGACATTTTCCAAGTCTCATGTATACATTGCATATTTTGCACATGTGGAAATTGACCTGCCATGCAGATTTTAAAATCCACAGCACGTCAATCGTTTGTGTGATTCCGCATCTTATGCAAAGTGGTTTTCCCCATAGACTTCAGAAAATCCACAAAAAGTGCAGATGTATGTGAATTTTTGAAACGTTTTTATGTGGATTTTCTGCATACGAATACAATGGGTAACGTGTGACAGAACCCTAAGGGTTAGTTTGTAATAACTAAGGAATACCTTTCAGCTCTGGGGTGAGCTAGCCGCTGAAGTGTTCTTGATTTACAAGGAAATGAGACTTAATTGTGTGACATAAATATTCTAATGAACGTCAGGGAGTGCAAACTCTTCATTTGCTGTATTTCCCTGATTAAACGGGTCTGAGACGATCTTTTTAGATGAGCAAGATAATTTGACCTTGGCATATCTCCTAAAATGAGAGCGGTCAGCCTTTATTTAATTGGATGCTGTCAAAGAATATTTTATCACCTCAGTGCCCATTTGCCTCAAAAGAATTGTTTTATTTTTCGAGTTAAATAATATGTTCCTCTTTCATTAAAAATAATTTAAAAACATGTTGATTTGTGTTAAACCTACTCCTGTTTTTTGAATGCTTAAAGGGAACCTGTCATCTCCGAAACACTCCCTGAACTAGATTAAGCGGTGTATAGTGTAAGTGATGCTGAATCCGAATATGTAAGTTTTATCTTCATACTCACTTCCATTCTGATGTTGTGCTCCCACAAACCTGCAGTAAAATGCCCTCACTGGACTCTTCTTTGAGTCCTCTCCATTATGTGAGTGAGCACTGGAGTCCACTGAGTGCATTTTACTGCAGGTTTGTGGGAGCACAACATCAGAATGGAAGTGAGTATGAAGATAAAACTTACATATTCAGATTCAGCCCCACTTACACTATACACCGCTTAATCTAGTTCAGGGGGTGTTTCGGAGATTACAGGTTCCCTTTAAATAGAAGGTTTGTTTAAGCTCACCAAAAGGGGAGTCACTCTCATTTATCAGCTTCCCACTGTGGGGGGACGCCCTTCTATAGCCATGACAACTATAAGCTCTAACAGGGCAAAAGTGTTTTCATGAGACAACCTCTTTAACATGTTATATGTCATATATGTGTTTGTATGAAACAAGTTATATTGTTTTCTCCTTAAAGGGGCCCTGTCACTATGAGAACACAATGCAATCTGCAGGCAGCATGCTATAGAGCAGGAGGAGCTGAGCAGAATGATATGTAGTTTATAGGAAAAGATTCAGTAAAACATATAATTTATTCATTTATATCTCTGCTCTTTCTAAGGTCAGTAGCCAAGTAGGCCATCTTATCAGTGATTGACAGCTTTGCCTGTATTATGTGTATTCATAGATAGCTGTCAATCAGTGATAAGACCGCACACTTGGCTATTGACCCTAGAAAAAGCAGAGATATACATGACAAGTTTTGCTCAGCTCCTGCCAGTTTAATCACATGCACGGAAGCATCAGTGTTTATGGATTCATCATGACCATTATATTTTATAGGTCCATACGCAACATGTAGCGTACATAGAGAAGTAAGGGACCAATAGCAATGTTCAAACCAGGCCCCCCACACAGAACGGAAGGGTTTTCGCCTAAACCCTTTTCAATTACACTCGGGCCATTTTTCACTGCCTCATTTGCTAAAAGTTGTTCCTGTAGAGGGTAGAGTTCTGACCAAGTTTTTACCTCCAGTAGAAGAGGAGATAATCCCAACTAAGACTGGGCCCCCTCTTACCCTGGGCCCCATAGCAGTTGCATGGTCTACCGCTAAGGTAGTTACGCCCCTGGCAATACGGATGCCATCCGTGTTTCACACTTTAAGAGGAGATACTCTGAAAGTGATTTTCCTCTTCGCACGGATGACACATGGAGAACAAAAAACAGGCACATGAACCAAAACAGATTCTTTATGTATCGCAGATTCTATTATGGACACGGAAGTGTGAATAAGGCATTATTCTTTCAGTGTACATACAGAAATACCAAATTTATATATTTTTATGTGTGGTTACTTTTACTCAATAAAGAAAATTAGAGAAAAAGGTCATTGTCCTGCCATGTTCTGAGAGCTTTAATATTTAACTTTTTTTTTCTCTCTGGAGTTGTGTGAGGGTTTTTTTTGGGGGGGAGGGTGGGGGCAAGCTTTATTTTCCATTGGTACTTATAAGGGGTACATACAACTTTTTAGAAGTTAGCACAAATAAAAATAAAGCATCAATTCTACATTTTTCTCACAGAATTTACTGTACAATACTGTTCTACTGTGTGGGGGCATCATGGGTCCATATCCTATAATGAGTTATAACTCAAGAGCTGTATAGCAAGTTCTCATATCCTGGATATGGATAACCGTAGTATATTGTCATCATTAGTGTCGAGAGAATTGAAGTGATCAAAGTAGACTGCTATACGAATTTCAGGAAAAATCTGATATATCACAAAGCCAAATTTTCCTTGTGTTTCGTGGTAACTAATCTATTTTTCCTGAAATGGTTGCAAAAAAAATAAAAAATACAAACTCACCTCATCTATTTGCTTGCGGAGAGGCAGTCGCGGCCATCTTGATTGAAGAAAACACACCAAATCTCATGCGCACTGACATCACATCAGCGCACGTGAGATTTGGAGTGTTTTCTTTAATCAAAATGGCCGTGATGGCCTCTCCGCAAGCAAATGGATGAGGTTTTTTTTTTAACCCCTGATTAACCCTTAAAAGGCCTCAATGTGACTGTCAGATGCCGTGATCAGCATTGAATGTGGCATCTGAGGGATTCACTGCGCCCGCTACATCCAATTGAATGTGTTTCGCGATGAAGTAATTCGTAATGAACCTGACTTCTTTTTGAACTTCTAGTCATCATTATCACATCAGGGGGGTCCAGGTCCACCCCAGCACCCCTGCTGATCAGGTGTTTTTGGAAGCTGCTGCGCTCATCAGAGATCTAGTGAGTGATACAGGCTCACGTCAGCTTTTCAAGGGCAGTGCCATACATTGTACAGTGGCAGTACTTGGTAGTGCAGTTTAGCCCCATTGACTTGAATGGGGCTGAGCTGCAACTAGGCCATGTGACTGATGTACAGTGATGTCACTGGCCTAGGAAGAGGCTGCTGTGCACCAGGCCTTTTCTAACAGCTGATCGGCGGAGGTCCAAGGTGTCACACCCGCGTAGATCTGATAGTGAGGACCTATCCTGAGGATAGTCATAAATATATTTTCCTGGTATACCCCCTTTAGGGCTCCTGCACACGGATTGGAAGCCTGACAGTGTTTCTGGCAGTGCCTCCGCACCTCAAAAAAGTAGTGCATGCACTACTTTTTTGCGGTGTGGACCGTGGGATGCGGTCCATAGCACGGGCACTGACAGCACACGTTCGTGTGCATGAGCCCTTAAGCTCATTTTTTTTTTAGGAATAATAGCACATGAAGTGTTGGATAAATAGAATTGAAAGCCATCTGATGTTCTCTAATACGTTTGCTTGAATATTCCATAGAAATCTAACATGCCAGAAATACAACCATACGTGTTTATTAGACATGGGGTTTGTTATATTCTTGTTATATAAAAAAAAAAGTTAAAGGTCAGATTTAATCAGCACATGGAGGCAACAGCAATCAGAGTCTTAGCTACTCTGACAGTCTTAAAACCCCACAGGGGGCTAAGCTGTGACAACAGTTCTGCCTCATAAGTGGATATTAACACACAGCAGAAATTTCTGTGACTCAAAACCAGTTTCAGGGGTTGTTTGGTGTTAAGCACTTGGATTCCTGCAGCACCATTCTTGATAAATGGAGCTAATCGATCTGCTGCATGTGAATTTGGTACTCACCATTGACACTGTTATGGTCATGCATTTATTGCCTGTCTCCCTGAAGCACTGCATTATATTAGTAAGTAGCTACAATAACGTTTTCCTTCTAGTCTGCTATATATATTGCAATGTGAAAGTGCATGGTCAAGCAGGAAACTTTTATTATATGCAATAGAAGACATAATTTTTGATATTTCAGATCCATGTGGCTAGACCGAAAGGTCCAGTTTTGGACAAGCCACAGTTGTTGAATACATTGTCTCGGGAAGAAAATCCTTTCCATGTACACAATCAGGGTATATGAACGGCTTATAGGTGGGTCCTCTACTTTGGATCACACTATCTATGAGCCAGAATGGAGATCTGGTCTATAATACCTGGTTTTGCTCTGACAGACAATGTCTATCCATGCTGCAGGAGTTATGTCCCGTCAGATGTGGCTACCCATGGTGATAAAAGTTGCCTTTCATTTAGGAAAGGGATGGTATCATGAAGCAACTTTTTTTAAGCAGTACATTGTTGGCACAAGGTGTACAGATATGGAGCTTCATCACTGCAAGTACCAGGGTGGGAATGAGTTGGGAATAAGGATGCTGATGGGAGGCTAAAGTTGTG
This sequence comes from Rhinella marina, assembly GCA_900303285.1. NCBI lineage: Eukaryota > Metazoa > Chordata > Amphibia > Anura > Bufonidae > Rhinella > Rhinella marina. The sequence goes on along the minus strand of ONZH01022223.1, from coordinate 25,113 downwards.
ATTGGGTGACCTCACCCCAGTGAAATTTATTACCCATTTACAGTGAGCTGGGTTTCTTTAAATGCTATGTACACCTTCAGGAGAAATTTCTTTATGATTGAATTTTACTCTTTTCGGCTTATAATATATACTTTTTTTCAGTTGGTCTTTATTAAAAATATTCAGCTGATTTGTCATAAGAGGTTAACTTCTGCCTTAGCTGTTAGAATCGTACTTCCACTTTAACTTTGTGCCGGTCATCTAATAACACTTATTTATAAATTATTAATAGCTCAAAAACACTTATTTAAGCCACATTCTTATCAGTAAGGTAAGAACTGACCTATAATAAACTGTTATAAGTTCAGAAATCAGAGATAAGGAGCCGTCAGCTGAGCTGTCTGACGGAACACAGTAAAAGCACAGAGCATACCACTAGAGAATCTCAAAGCTGGACAGAGAAAGGGGCTCAAAAAGTTTAATAAAGACCAACTGAAAAAATGATTTTAGCTCAAAAATAAGTAAAAAAAAAATGTTCCCAAAGGTGTCCATAGCTTTTAAGGTCCTTCAATAAGTTCACAGTACCTGCTGCCAAGCAACCATTATTGTTCATAGGAAAATGGTAATGTTTGGTGTTTTGCTAATAAAATAATAAAGTCTGTAGTCGACCTCCACCTAAAAAGTGAATTATAAAGTTGGGAACTCTTGTTCAGGGATTTATGGATGTACTTTAGGTGCAGTATGCCTGTCTGCAGTCAAGAGAGGGGACTTATGACTGTTCTTGGTGCTGGCCCCATGTCTCCATGCTCACCCATCCTAAAACAGGAGTGCCCAGTCTTCAATAGATATGCAAAAGAACTATAATCAGCTCACCGCTCCCCTAGCAAATAATCCAGATTCTATGCATGGACAGCAGGGGAGGCAGTCAAATTAAATTATTGCTACAGGAGTGGGTGTGGAACACTGTGTTAACCAATAGTTTGGGCTTTGGGCTACTGAGGACAGTCCCATGGTTTTCACTCTTTAATCCTTGTACAGACTTCACTTCAGAGGGACTCTCATGCCACTACCTCCTTGAGTAGTCTCTGTATGATTGAATGCTGACCCACAGGGGCTAGAGACGCCAGTGCAGAACAGCAAGATGTCAGGTAAAGTCGCAGGCAGGTACAGGCCAAGGGTGGAGTATGTTCTATAAGGTAAATGGTCTGAAGTTAGGACAGGCTGAGAAGGGTCAATAGCAAAGGTCAGGTCAAACAGCAGAGGATTAGAATCTAGGAAACAAGCAAAAAGTTGGTAAATGGACAGACAACACAATATACAACTTTGCAGGATACTAGAAAGCTACAAAGCATAATGCTCTTGTCCTTCCCACAGGAGAAGGTGCCTTAAATACCCTAGTGTTGTCAGCCATTGACTGGTGGAGGTCAGGGTGTAGATGCTGGGGATTTAATAGCTGAACAAGGTCTAAGGGCAGATAAGTAGAGGTCTTGCTAGCAATCAGTTTGCATCCCATGTGGAGGGACAGAGCCAGCCCTGTGGCCAGATCTGTGAGGCAGAATGAGATAGTGGGAGGTGGGTCCAGACCTCCAGGAGAGGTGAGCAGAGCAGCAATGGTCGCTGGCTGCTGCTGTAGCAAAAATCTTCAAGTAGATTAGGTCCCGAAATAAAATACATAGGACAACACAGGTGACCCAGGCAGCAGGTCTACACATTTCAAACAAGACCTTAGTCATGACTGGGGTACCTTTGTTGTACTATGGATTTATTTATGGACCTATTTTACTTGAAGATTTTATGGGCTCTGGGTATAGTGCTGTTGTCCAATCTTTAACATTCCTCTTTCGTATATACTACAAAAGGGATTCTTGCCAATATGCTCACTGTTACAGGGGCTGCATGTCAATGTAACTTTGCCACAATTTATTACTCCAACAGATTAGTATCATAGAAACCCACAGTACTGACTTCAAATGACCACATAACTGAGGGAGGGTTCACCTCACCATTATTTTTCAGTTTTTCTGATAGGAAAAAAAAAAAAACACGGTCCGGAAAAAAAGAATCCTGTGCATCAGACAAGCAGTACTTTTCCATCTAAAATTTTATTTCAGATGGAAATGGCTCGAATAGATGTGCAAATGTGCATAACTGATGCACAGGATCTTGTTTTTTTAATGGTGATGTGAACTCAGCCTACACATTGCCGGTATCTGTAAACAGGCTATGGTCGTGTGCATGAGCCCTAACCTGCATTGTTCCTAACTGGCTAATCATTTAATAATTAAACCCAGCTTTGAAGATGTGGCTTGAGAATGATCCTGCTTTTAACCATTCACCATCTGTACAATTAAATTGACCTTCTCTGCATGTTAGACGCATTCCCAACCATCTGTCCGCATCCACTGGGCTTTTTAAGGCAGTATTCGCTGAAGAAAACAAATACCGCAGTATGTAGTACACCGAACCCCTGCCTAAGAGGGTTCAGATGCTCACGCTAAACAGCCAAATGTTCTTGTAAATTATTATTTATTTTTGGCAACCACATCAGGTTATTTGGGAGCAGGTTTAAAAAGCTTATGTCTGATTCCTGAAGAAATGCTAAGATGTCTACTTAAACCTTTATATATATATATATATATATATATATATATATATATATATATATATAGTACAGACCTAAAGTTTGGATGGACACACCTTCTTATTCAAAGAGTTTTCTGTATTTTCATGACTATGAAAACTGTAGATTCACACTGAAGGCATCAAAACTATGAATTAACACATGTGGAATTATATGCTTAACAAAAAAGTGTGAAACAACTGAAAATATGTCTTATATTCTAGGTTCTTCAAAGTAGCCAACTTTTGCTTTGATTACTGCTTTGCACACTCTTGGCATTCTCTTGATTAGCTTAAAGAGGTAGTCACCTGAAATGGTATTCCAACAGTCTTGAAGGAGTTCCCAGAGATTCTTAGCACTTGTTGGCCCTTTTGCCTTCACTCTGCGGTCCAGCTCACCCCAAATCATCTCGATTGGGTTCAGGTCTGGTGACTGTGGAGGCCAGGTAATCTGGCGTAGCACCCCATCACTCTCCTTCTTGGTCAAACAGTCTCCCTTTACAGTTGTGGTAGAGATGTGTCTGGTGCTAGAACTCTGTGTGGCATTGACCTGGTCTCTAATCTGAGCTGCTGTTAACCTGCGATTTCTGAGGCTGGTGACTCGGATGAACTTATCCTCTGCAGCAGAGGTGACTCTTGGTCTTCCTTTTCTGGGGCAGTCCTCATGTGAGCCAGTTTCTTTGTAGCGCTTGATGGTTTTTGCGACTGCACTTGGGGACACTTTCAAAGTTTTCCCAATTTTTCGGACTGACTGACCTTCATTTCTTAAAGTAATGATGGCCACTCGTTTTTCTTTACTTAGGTGATTTTTTTTTTGCCGTAATACAAATTCTAGGACTATCAGCTGTGTATCCACCTGACTTCTGCCCAACACAACTCATGGTCCCAACCCCATTTATAAGGCAAGAAATCCCACTTATTAAACCTGACACACCTGTGAAGTGAAAACCATTTCAGGTGACCTCTTGAAGCTCATCAAGAGAATGCCAAGAGTGTGCAAAGCAGTAATCAAAGCAAAAGGTGGCTACTTTGAAGAACCCAGAATATAAGGCATATTTAAAGTTGTTTCACACTTTTTCTTAAGTATATAATTCCACATGTGTTAATTCATAGTTTTGATGCCTTCAGTGTGAATCTACAATTTTCATAGTCATGAAAATACAGAAAACTCTTTGAATGAGAAGGTGTGTCCAAACATTTGGTCTGTACTATATATATATATATATATATATATATATATATATATATATATATATCCTTGATTGAGGTAGAATAATATTCTTATAATCATCAAACACTTATGTGCATATAAAACATTGTGGGGGACATTTCTCAAACTGGTATAAAGTGGGCCTTAGTTGCCCATAGCAACCAATCAGATTCCACCTTTCATTTTTCAGAGCTCCTTTGGAAAATGAAAGGTGGAATCTGATTGGTTGCCATGGGCAACTATACCACATCAAAACACAAGCTGACCATTATGAGTCATGGGGCATCTAAAATAATTATATCAACTTAGACAAAAACATTCCAACTGTTTTTGTTTAACTCTGGCACTCTTATCTATAAAAGTAATGCATTACAATAGTCAGAGAATTAGGCTCTTTCATCAGTGACATTTCGAATTGTGTCTCATATAGATTTCTATACCTCCTATTGCAGATGGAAAGATTGGACTTTACAATCTACGGTATCTACTGTATTGTGCCCATTAATAAGAAGCGAGCTCCCTTCAAAATAGGAAAATGACATGGCTTATGAAAGACGATTAAAAAAAAAATAACCTGTTTTTTAAAATATAGCTGAATGTAGAAGGGAAGGGGATTTAGGGATAGAGATACAGCAGATATCTGCAGCGTCCTATAGAGTCTATTAATGCATATGACGGTGGTAACTGCTCATCTGGTTATGCTGGATACGTAATTGCAGGCACATTATATTATGAACGAGAACAGGCAATCAGATGGGCAGAACTCCGCATTAACAGTCAAAGAGGAAGCAACTTACAGCAGGTGAAGAAAATCACAAGGCACTTAGACACTGCCATAGAAGTCACTGTATAAAGGTACAGTATGGGTCACTGCTTTCCAGGATATCATGACAGACTTTGCCCAAATACTGTACAAATGTGTACTCTTGCTAACAAATTAAAACATTTAAAATACAGAAATTGTGATAAAATAAGTGAAAAGGAGGCACTCGCCCACATCATCTCATATTTTTAAAATTGTTTTAAACCTTTTATTTCACTTTTTTAACTTCTCTTTCAATTCTACAAGTGGGCGGAGTATTTGATCACTTCTAGAATACACTGCAATATGCTACATTGCAGTATCTTATCCATGTTGGTAGTATATGGAGCCACTTGGATACTGTGGTCGTCATTTTCCCTGGCATCTAAGGGGTTAACCGGCCAGTATGGGCGTTATCGCTGATTCTTGAAATAGAATTATGAGCAGATGATGAAAATGTGCACCACAGTACGGGAACTAACACTCGAACATGATGTAAATTTGCTGCATATTTTGGGAAGGGGTTAAAAAGAACTTGTTGCCTCTCCTGACAGGTCCTCTTTAATAAGTTATTTTATTCTCCCCAATATACCAATTCTGGGGTATATTTTTTTAGAACTCTGCTTTGTGCCGTTTCTCTATTATTCCTCCCAGAAATGTATGTATAAATTGACAACTGGGTTGTCAAGGGTGTGTTCCTATGTAGTCTAACATAGTCCCGTAAGTGATCACACACCCCTTGGACTAGAGCTACGCGGCGACACTGATCTCGTGACACCTGTCGCGGCCAGGATCGCTGAGGACGGGGATTCCATAGAAATGAGTAGGATTGCTGCAACCAGCTATGTTGGATTTATTGCGACTGCTGCGGCGATCCCATTCATTTCTATGGGATCCCCGTTACTCAGTGATCCTGGCCGCGACAGGTGTCGCGTGACCATTGTCGCTGTGTAGCCCTAGCCTAAGACAAGAGGGGAAAAAAACTGTTGTTACTATATTTATTTATTTCTAGGAGGAATAATAGAGAGGTGAATGGCGCTTTGCGCTCCCATAGAGGTGAATGGGGCTGCATGTATTCCGCCATTCATACGGTCGTGTGAATGGGGCCTTATTTACAGGATAGGGGGTAACTATTACATCGGTGGGGGTTCTACTACTGGGACCCCTACCAAGCACAAGAACAGGGGCCTTTTACCACCCCCAAACCTTCCCCTCCGAGGCACACATGCGCGTGGCCACTCCATTGATTTCTATGGGAGTTCCAGAGATAGCAGAGTACTCAGCTATCTCTGGAATTCCCATAGAAATCAATAGAGTGGCCACACACATGTTTATTTCAGGGGAGCTACATGGGGCCCATGTCATCGTGATTGGCGAAGGTCCCAGAGGTATGACCCCCACCAATCTAATACTTTTTTGTTTTTCTTTTTGCGGGAGTACAGTAGCTGTAGCTTGTAAATATGCCATTCTGGGGCACCCATAACTTACTGATTAACTTTTATTTAAGGGGTATTTTGGTTGTTTGAAGTTAGGGAATAAAAGAAAAACAAAAAAGTTTGCGTTTTTTTTTTTTTTTTATGTGACAATGAAAAATGAAAAAAAATATTTTGGTCATTAAGGCCCAAAACACATACCTCCCAAGTGTCCCTCTTTTGGAGGGACAGTCCCTCTTTTTCACCCAAGTCCCTCTGTCCCTCTTTGATCCTTAAATGTCCCTCTTTTTGACCTGGGGAATTAATGCATAACTGTGCATTAATAAATTTACTAAATTGCCCCTTACTTAAGTGTTTGTATGGTTTCTACCTGAATATTAGACCAGAACTTCATTATTTGGTGTTATTTGGACCTTAAAATATCTATAATCTGATGATTTATGTGCTAATATTTATATGGACATTGAAACGCAAGAAAAAAATTGACGCAGGGGCTCCAGTAATTATGCTTTGGGCGGAGTTAGAGGCGTGGCCTAGTTTGAAAAAAACTGCTGTGATGCGTGCCGTAGACATTGTCCCTCTTTGCAATCTTCAAAAGTTGGGAGGTATGCCAAAACAGGCTGCTCACATCTTACTAGTTAATAACCCTTGAGACATGTGTGAAGATCCTGGAAGTTATAGCTGAATGATATAAAGTCTGCTTTCTAAGTATTTGTACGATAAGTGATTGCACTACATGCTGTAGCTGCTGACAAGTAGCTGCATGAAGTGAAGCATCTGTATGCAGCAGCGCTCCCCCCGACATCCCTCCACCCAGCTCTTCTGTATGCATCCTCCAACGCTCCCACAGACACATCTTAACATGCTATCTATATTCAGCTTGTGCTGCAGACGTGGCTCATTACACACAGGCAACCACTAGAGATGGGCCCTCAGCTCCGGCCTGGTTTATGGCTTACTGGAAGCTATCATTCCTGCACTGAGTGCTGCTTATAACCAGATTATTTTTTATGTTTCTTTTACACTTTCAGCGTTTTCCTTTATTCCTTCCAATTTTCTAGTCCTTTTGTGCTAAACCCTTCCACATACTCTCCGTATTGCTCTTCCCAATGGATCTGAATGAACCTGAAACCCTTTACTACAAATGTAATATTTAGGTGATGTTCACACTGCAGGTCATTCCAGAAATGTGAAGCTGACTCTCTGACTTCTGCTCTGCATTTGTAGCTCTACATGCCATGAATCAGCAGGTAGATTTATCTCATTCAATGGGCCTCAATCCACGTGTGGTCACCCGATTCTGCATCTTCACTTATTTATTTATTATACTGAGGAATGCATTAAAATTTGTGTAAAAAAAAGCATCATGAACAGACCCGTATAGTCTAGTGCTGCGAAAGCTGTCCATACAGCAGTTTGAGATCAGTGGATCCCTTGACTTAGGCCTCTTACAAACATCTGGGTCTGTGATGACATCCATGACGAGATGGTCAGTGGTTCATCCATGAAGATGTGCCTGAAGAAACCATGTTTGGTCAGTGTGTCCTTTTTTTGCCCTCCATGTGTCAGCATTCCACAGACTCTGCTCTGCTCAAAAGTGATTTTTAGAGTTTCTCCTATCAGTGGTCCATGAAAAATCACTGACACTACACTGATATCATCCAAGTTGTGTGAATGGTTTTTCATGGACCTATAGACTTCAATACAATACAATACAACTCAAGATCAGTGAAAAATCACTGATGTGTGAACAAAAACATTAAAGTCAATGGGTACGTGTGCTGACCATGGAGAACATGGACAGCACACATCTGTTATTTACTGATGTGCAAATAAGGTTTTAGGCTGCACTCACATCTCTGGTAAATGATTCAGGCAGGCTGGTCCAGCCGATAATAACCCACCAGCGTTGTTGTTTTTTTTTTTTTTTTTTTTTCATTTATTTAGATAAGGCTCCATGCAGCCATATCAACCGAAAAGTAAAAATGTTATGACCACCAAAGTGCAAGAAGGCAAAAAAAAAAAAAAATAGTTTGTCTCCTCAAGGCCAAAGTGAACTGGTCCTCAAGGCATTAAGTCAAGTAAGCTTCAGGGTTTATAAGCTGCCTGTAATGTTAATACCTGTAGATATTTCATGAAATATTACTAAATTGAAATGTCAGAACATCAAAGGGATAGGCCAGTGATGGTGAACCTTTTAGAGACCGAGTGCCCAAACTGCAACCCAAAACCCACTTATTTATCGCAAAGTGCCAACTTTGCAATTTAACCTGAATATCAATATAGTATATATTCCATGTACTTTATCATTTGGCTATAATAGCCTACCTACATTCAGTAATCTGTCTGTGTTGTTCAAAGCGCTCCCTGTTCTGATGAATGGCAGGAAAAGTCTAAGGCATATTGGTACACCATAGATTTTTTCCAGGGTGCAGGTGCCCACAGAGAGGGCTCTGAGTGCCACTTCTCGCACCTGTGCCATAGGTTCACCACCACTGGGATAGCACGTCGATATCTGATTGGTGGAACTTCAACATGCCTCACCCCTGTCGACCAGTTGTTCTGCAGTAGCTCCAGAACTTGAGGTCAGTGTTGGAAGCACATGGCTCCATTTATTTTCTAGTGGACGGCACTCGTCAGTGTAGTGCTGCCTCCATTCACATCAATGGGAGCAGTGCTGCAATAATCAGCTCCAAGTGCTACATACCTTGTACTTCTAACGGCTGGTTGATGGGGTGCAGGGTGTTGGACCCCCACTGATCAAATATCTCTCTTCCCTCTCATATAAAAAATTCTCCCAAATCAAATCTCAAAATTTTTTGATATTAACTAATACAATAAAAAAAAAATGTGGTAGGCATTTGATTGTTAAGAATCACTTCACTCCATTGACTTCAATGTAAGTCATATGCAACATACGACTCACCTGTGACTTGCCTAGTTGAGTGACAGCAAGTTACAGGCGCTGCACATATTTTTGTGTCTGGCGTGCTTTGCTGTCGCATGACACATGTCACAGTGTAGCATTAAATTAAATTTTTTACTGTGTTGTTCGCATGCACATCAGACAGGACCCTGGTGACCTTGCTTTTTCCGGACTCTCGGGCGGGCTAGCCGTCCTAGCAGCAGATTTTCTCATCACCTACTATAACATAACACACAGAAAGAAGTCAGCCGCTGTGTCACAGGCATTGTGGACACTGACAGCACACTGTCGGAGTACGTAGCTGTCGTCCCAGCCACCTGGTAGTTACAATGGATTCTTGAATACGGCACTTTCTTTTGTTGTGCTGGATTCAATTTAGTTTTCGCAATTTCATCTATTAGAGAAGGAAAAATGTTAGCGCTGAAGGGAGGAATCCAAGCTGCATTCAGCCTCCAAATAAGACTGATAAATAAAATGTCAAGTGTCGAAACTAGTGCCAGGCAGACCATGGCGCTGGACCGGTGGGTTACGGAGATATCAGCCCTGCAGGCTGTGAGTTGGTCTACAACATGTCTCGCTTTATTACACTCATCTAATTAGCTATTTGCCCAGTGGCTTTTTTTTCTTTTTTTTACAGAGATGCCTGGTAATATCTGATATGGGGGCACTTTTTGCTAACAATCATTTTAATTAACAATTGCAATCGTCAGTCCTACTTATAAACTAATACCTGACTCAATATAATGGAGAAGCATGGAAATATTCCCTTTTAAAGGGCATCTATCAGCAGGTTTGTACCTATGACCTGTTACATGTGCACTTGGCAGCTGAAGACAACTGTGTTGGTCCCATGTTCATATGTGCCCACGTTGTTGAGAAAAATTAAGCTTTAATTTATACAAATGAGCCTCTATGAGCAATGGAGGCGTTGCCGTTACACCTAGAGACTCTGCTCTCTCTGCAACTGTTGTGCCTTCTCCAATTTGATTGACAGGGACACGTGTGATGATATTTTCACTGCCTGGCCCTGTCAATCAAAGTGGAGAGGGAGTGTAAGGCCTCATGCACACGAACGTGTGCTGGCTGTGCCCGAATGTGTGCCAGCCATGCACGGGCACCGACCGTGGTGCTTCCGCGTGTGGAACGGGGACCCATTGACTCCAATGCAGTCCACGATCCACATCTGACATTCTATTATTTTGCGGTGCGGAGGCATGGACAGAAATACTACGGAATCACTCTGTAGTGCACCGCATTGCATCTCCAGGATTGCGGACGCATTCAAGTGAAAGGGTCTGCAATCCATTATGCGGGGCGCACACGGCGGGTGCCTGTGTATTGCAGACCTGCTGTATATGGGCTGTAATACGGCCACGGTCGGCACACATTCGTGTGCATGAGGCCTCAGTTGTAAAGAAAGCAGAGCCCCTAGGTGTAACGGCAAGGCCCCCGTTGCTCCTATAGGCTCATTTGTGTTACAGTGGACTGTCATTTTCCTATGATTTTGTATATATTTGGTCAATGTGCTTCTCCTATTAGTCAGTGTGTGTTGTGGTACATAGTTGGTTTGTAGTGATGGTCTTTACATTGCCCTGGTACCAGAGATAAGGAATGCTGATGAATTCTGTGACTCTTAGGAAATGTTAAAATTTGAAATATCTACACTTTACAGGGGTCTCACTGCTCTGGCCATGCTTCAAAGCATTCCTCAACGAGGGGGTTGTAGTTAGATGTTGGGGGTAGTGAATCCCAGCCTCTGCTAGTGATGGTACAGACAGGGTAAGGAGATGTGTTTTTGGATAAGGCTACTTTCACACCTGAGCTTTCCCTTTCCGGTATTGAGTTCCGTCTTAGGATCGCAATAGCGGGGGGAAAACGTTTCCGTTTTGTCCCCATTCATTGACAATGGGAACAAAACTGAACTGAAGGGAACGGAATTCACCAGAAAGAATTATTTTCTGTTTGGTTGCATCCCCAATTGCGGACAGAATAAGCAGCGTTTTTCTGTCCGCATTGTGGTGTGGAGCAAGTCCAATCCTTCATGACTCACAATGTAAGTCAATGGAGACGGAGTGCTGTCCTCATCTTTTGCATCTCCATTGAAGTGATTGGGGCTGCATCCAAAATACAAAAAATGGACCCAAACAACAGTCCTGTGAAAGAGCCCTTATACTGTTGCTCCTCTATCTTTCATACAAAAATGGACTATGAAATTATATGGGGTTATTTTTAAAATTTTCTACGGTATCTTCTTACGTTTTGTGGCGTAAATATGTTGCAAAAGATGTGATGTGTTGCATTTTGTGTGAGAATTGGCCAAATTTTGCAACATTTGGTGAGCCTTACAACTTTTGGAAGTGGAAGTGAAAAATTGGTCTGTATTAGAGATTAGAACAGTGTTATATCTCATTTATGATGTATGACTTTTTATAAAGGTCTAAAAATTGTTGTATCTCCATGCCAGACAACCCCCTGGCGTGCTTTCACTGACGAAACAACAACACACTTGTGCCAAATTTAACAAAATTGATGGACACTTCCTAAATTTCCAGCAGCAAAAACAACCAAAGACAATCATAGAAGTGACAAAAATAAAAATGCAAATGATAAATCCTCCCTCCCCCATGTGAGTCAATGAATAGCATAATCTTGGACAGGATGGATAGCTCCATCCAAAATATGCAGGTATGAGTAGTATGGTGGCTCAGTGGTTAGCAGCTACTACCCTCTAAAAATATACTGTACTGATGACTTAAACGGGTTGTTCAAGGATAGGCTATCACTAGGTAATAGGCAGGGGTCTGACACATCCCTGCCGATCAGCTGGTCACATGTAGCTCCATCCCCAAACTTGCACCACTCCTGAGGATAGGCCATCACTTAGTAAAGACAGGACAACCCCTTTCATTTGGAATTTAGATTGTGAGTCTCAGTGCTAACCAGGACAGATGTGTGTGGTGACAATCTCTGCACAGTGCTATAGAATATATTTATGCTACAGAAATGGATAATAGGAAATATCTTGATATGGGATCAGTAGATCAGAACTTTTAGGAATGAAAGGGACCAAACATCATCTAAAATTTCATCATTAAAATTTTAGGATTACGTTTTTAAATAATTAAAATAACTTTTGAGTAAGGGCTTGTTCACATCACTGTTATGGATTCCATTACGGCTTTCCGTTATAACATTGTTATTACGGGAAATAACTGAATGTACAAGATCAAAATGGAAACCATTAGAGGCATTCTGTTTTCATCCGTCATAATAGAAGTATATGGGCAAGCATAACGGATCAGTCTGGTTTCCTCCTGTCGACAGAACTTTGTTTTCTGTCCAGCATAACGGGAACCAGATGGATCCGTTATACTTGCCTATATACTTCTATTATGACGGAAATAAAAGGGAATGCCTCTAAAGGTTTACGTTTTGATTTCTGTCTTATGGATTCAGTTATTTTCCATTATAATTAGAGATGAGCGAGTAGTGTTCGATCGAGCTGGTATTCGATCGAATACTACGCTATTCGGCATACTCGATTTCAATCGAGTATAATGGCGATGGCGCACTTAGAATTCGTTTCCCCTCCCACCTTCCCTGGCGCTCTTTTTCCACCAATCACCATGCAGGGGGGGTATGACAGGCCCGCGGAGCACGCTGGCAGCGCGAAAACGGCGTCTACATGGATTGGCTGGAAAAACCATGTGACCTCGAATATTAAAAACTCAGCTCTTCCTGCTCGTACGCATATGCTGCGTGAACTTAGTCAGGGACAGAGGCTGGAGAAGGGAGAGACAGGTTTTAGCTGTTGGACAGGCAGGAGCGTGATTAAAAGCCCTTATCAGGGCTACTATAGTGCAGTACAGTGATAGCTTTACTACAATATACACTTTACAGAGAACGGCTGCCGTATTTAGGGATAGCTGCTGGAGTAGGGACAGAGAGAGGCATTAGTGGTGTATTAGGTGCTCTACTACATACCAAACTATATTTGGCACTACTGTTCTGCGTTCTTTTTGGCTGCAAAACCCTGTTATATACCTAGTGTGTATATGCACCATCTGATCTTCTGTCAGTATACGGCTGTGTACTTTTTTTTTTTTTTTAAATACAGTTTATTTGGCTCTAGTGTTCTGGGTTCTGTGTGCCTGCAATACCCTTTTTGTATACCAGGTGTAAATACCCACCGTCTGAACAGTTAGTACATGGCTGTGTACCTTGAAATATAAAATATATAGGCCTTTTCATTGGCAACTGTACTGTGCGTTCTCTTGCAAAATAATTGTATATACCTGGTGTTAATACACACCGTCTGAACAGTTAGTACACGGCTGTGTACCTTGAAATATAAAATATATAGGCCTTTTCATTGGCAACTGTACTGTGCGTTCTCTTGCAAAATAATTGTATATACCTGGTGTTAATACACACCGTCTAATCTGTTAGTACACGGCTGTGTACCTTGAAATATAAAATATATAGGCCTTTTCATTGGCAACTGTACTGTGCGTTCTCTTGCAAAATAATTTCACATACCTGGTGTTAATACACACCGTCTGAACAGTTAGTACACGGCTGTGTACCTTGAAATATAAATATATAGGCCTTTTCATTGGCAACTGTACTGTGCGTTCTCTTGCAAAATAATTGTATATACCTGGTGTTAATACACACCGTCTGAACAGTTAGTACACGGCTGTGTACCTTGAAATATAAAATATATAGGCCTTTTCATTGGCAACTGTACTGTGCGTTCTCTTGCAAAATAATTGTATATACCTGGTGTTAATACACACCGTCTGAACAGTTAGTACACGGCTGTGTACCTCGAAATATAAAATATATAGGCCTTTTCATTGGCAACTGTACTGTGCGTTCTCTTGCAAAATAATTTCACATACCTGGTGTTAATACACACCGTCTGAACAGTTAGTACACGGCTGTGTACCTCGAAATATAAAATATATAGGCCTTTTCATTGGCAACTGTACTGTGCGTTCTCTTGCAAAATAATTGTATATACCTGGTGTTAATACACACCGTCTGAACAGTTAGTACACGGCTGTGTACCTTGAAATATAAAATATATAGGTCTTTTCATTGGCAACTGTACTGTGCGTTCTCTTGCAAAATAATTGTATATACCTGGTGTTAATACACACCGTCTGAACAGTTAGTACACGGCTGTGTACCTTGAAATATAAAATATATAGGCCTTTTCATTGGCAACTGTACTGTGCTTTCTCTTGCAAAATAATTTCACATACCTGGTGTTAATACACACCATCTGAACAGTTAGTACACGGCTGTGTACCTTGAAATATAAAATATATAGGCCTTTTCATTGGCAACTGTACTGTGCGTTCTCTTGCAAAATAATTGTATATACCTGGTGTTAATACACACCGTCTGAACAGTTAGTACACGGCTGTGTACCTTGAAATATAAAATATATAGTCTTTTTCATTGGCAACTGTACTGTGCGTTCTCTTGCAAAATAATTTCACATACCTGGTGTTATTACACACCGTCTGAACAGTTAGTACACGGCTGTGTACCTAGAAATATAAAATATATAGGCCTTTTCATTGGCAACTGTACTGTGCGTTCTCTTGCAAAATAATTTCACATACCTGGTGTTAATACACACCGTCTGAACAGTTAGTACACGGCTGTGTACCTCGAAATATAAAATATATAGGCCTTTTCATTGGCAACTGTACTGTGCGTTCTCTTGCAAAATAATTGTATATACCTGGTGTTAATACACACCGTCTGAACAGTTAGTACACGGCTGTGTACCTTGAAATATAAAATATATAGGTCTTTTCATTGGCAACTGTACTGTGCGTTCTCTTGCAAAATAATTGTATATACCTGGTGTTAATACACACCGTCTGAACAGTTAGTACACGGCTGTGTACCTTGAAATATAAAATATATAGGCCTTTTCATTGGCAACTGTACTGTGCTTTCTCTTGCAAAATAATTTCACATACCTGGTGTTAATACACACCATCTGAACAGTTAGTACACGGCTGTGTACCTTGAAATATAAAATATATAGGCCTTTTCATTGGCAACTGTACTGTGCGTTCTCTTGCAAAATAATTGTATATACCTGGTGTTAATACACACCGTCTGAACAGTTAGTACACGGCTGTGTACCTTGAAATATAAAATATATAGTCTTTTTCATTGGCAACTGTACTGTGCGTTCTCTTGCAAAATAATTTCACATACCTGGTGTTATTACACACCGTCTGAACAGTTAGTACACGGCTGTGTACCTAGAAATATAAAATATATAGGCCTATTCATTGGCAACTGTACTGTGCGTTCTCTTGCAAAATAATTGTATATACCTGGTGTTAATACACACCGTCTGAACAGTTAGTACACGGCTGTGTACCTTGAAATATAAAATATATAGGCCTTTTCATTGGCAACTGTACTGTGCGTTCTCTTGCTAAATAATTGTATATACCTGGTGTTAATACACACCGTCTGAACAGTTAGTACACGGCTGTGTACCTTGAAATATAAAATATATAGGCCTTTTCATTGGCAACTGTACTGTGCGTTCTCTTGCTAAATAATTGTATATACCTGGTGTTAATACACACCGTCTGATCTGTTAGTACACGGTTGTGAAGGCAAAATATTGTAACCAAAAAAAAATAAAATGCGGAGGGGGGCTAGCGGAATAGGACGTGGACGAGGACGGGGGCGCGGAAATGCTGTTGGGGGCCTTGTTGAAGCCAGTGGGGATACAATGCGTGCTGGTGAGGGTCAGCCAGGATCCCGTTCATCCAGAATCCCTGCCTTTATGGGACAGTTAAGCAGGGGGCGGGTTACACCGCTGTTGAGGCCTGAGCAGGTTGAACAGGTGGTGCAATGGATAGCCGATAGCGCTTCCACACAGTTGTCCACCAGCCAGTCATCCACACAGTCTCACTCTGACCCTCCTTCCTCCACACCTGGCCAACAGAGTCATCCCACCATTGACCCCTCCCAGGAGCTCTTTTCGGGTCCTTTTTCAGATGTGCCAGAAGAATCCCAGGAGCTAGCAGAGGAATTTGTTTGTAGTGATGCCCAACCACTTGAGTATTCGCCATCTCCTGCTGATGTGGACCCTGAACCAGCATCTGTTATCATGAGCGATGATGATGATGAGACGCAGTTGCCATCAAGGGAGGCTGTTGGAATGTCCAGTGGGCAGGAGGAGGAGCGGAGTGAGGAAGAGGAGGTGGTGGATGACGAAATGACCGACCCCACTTGGCCAGGGGTGATGTCCAGCGGGGAAAGCAGTAGAGAGGTGGTGGTCTGCGCAGCACCGAAAAAGGCAGCAAGAGGCAGAGGGATGTCCAGAGGCAGAGGGATGTCCAGAGGCAGAGGGATGTCCAGAGGCAGAGGGATGTCCACAGGCAGAGGACAGTCCAGACAGAGAAGTGAGGCCACAGCCAGCAGGGCCGAAGCTGTTCCAGGCAGCGGGCAGTCGCGCGAAGCTCTCCCATCGAGGCCTCGTACTTCTGTGGTGTGGAGATTTTTTAATGTTTGTGCGGATGACAAACTGAGCGCGGTTTGCACACTCTGCCACTCAAAACTGAGTAGGGGCTCTGAGAAGAGCAATCTGACCACCTCAGGCATGCGGCGTCACTTGGAAGTCAAGCACTGGGCTGAGTGGGAGAGAGCAAACGCAATACAACCTGCGCCCGGTCCTGCTGCCACTGCCTCTTCCCCTTTGTTGTGTGCTGCCACTGCGGTCCAGACCTCCAGCCAGGACACCTCCACATCTGCCTCTGCCTCGGCTACTTTGGGGCCTTCTCCTTCAGCCTCCCCTTCCCCCGCCTCTTCGCCTGCACCTTCACACTCCTCGTCCCAACAACTGTCCATCTCGCAGGCGTTCGACCGCAGGCGGAAGTACGCCTCGAGTCACCCCCAAGCCCAAGCCTTAAACTGCCACATCTCCAAACTGCTGGCCCTGGAGATGTTGCCGTTTAGGCTTGTGGAGACGCAGGCCTTCTGCGACCTGATGGCGGCTGCCGCACCTCGCTATTCCGTCCCCAGCCGCCACTACTTTTCCCGGAGTGCCGTCCCCGCCCTGCACCAGCACGTGTCGCGTAACATCAGGCGGGCCCTGAGGTACGCAGTCAGCGCAAAGGTCCACTTGACCACCGACTCGTGGACAAGCGCTTGCGGCCAGGGACGATACATCTCTTTGACGGCACACTGGGTGAATGTTGTGGAAGCGGGGACGGGGTCGCAAACAGAGACGGCCTACCTACCACCCCCGCCCAAGATTGCCAGCACGGGTTCTGATAAACCCCCCTCCTCTTCCTCCTCCTCCTCCTCCTCCTCTGCCTTAACATCGCGTTGCAGCACTGGCGCGGGGAGACGTCAGCAGGCGGTGCTTAAGCTCATCAGCTTGGGCGACAGGAAGCACAGCGCCCCAGAGGCGAGGGACGCCATAATGCAGCAGACGGAGATGTGGCTGTCGCCGCTGCAGCTAGGACCAGGCATGGTCGTGTGCGATAACGGCCGTAACCTGGTGGCGGCTCTGGAGCTTGCCGAACTCAATCACGTACCATGCCTGGCCCACGTTTTTAATCTGGTAGTCCAAAAATTTCTAAAGACTTACCCCAACCTGGCAGAGCTACTGGTGAAAGTGCGGCGCTTGTGCGCTCACTTTCGGAAGTCAACTGTAGCTGCTGCTAGCTTAAAAAAACTCCAGCAACGCCTCCATTTGCCTGAACATCGGCTGTTTTGCGACCTGCCGACTCGCTGGAATTCCACCTATTCCATGTTGGCCAGGGTGTGTGAGCAGCAGAGAGCATTGATGGAGTACCAGATTATGAATCCATGCGTGCCTCCAACTCAGCTCCCTCAGTTTGCCAACCACGAGTGGCCATGGATGGCAGACATATGCGATGTACTGCGTATCTTTGAGGAGTCCACCAAGAAGGTCAGCAGCGAGGATGCTATAGTGAGCGTAACCATCCCGCTCCTATGCGTCCTTAAAGAATCACTCATCGCAATAAGGGAGAACGCATTGCACGCAGAGGAGACGGGGGTAGGAGGAGACGCAATGGAGCTACACAGTCAGACCACACTTTTGTCTGCTTCACGGTGGCAGTTGCAGGAGGAGGAGGATGAGGAGGAGGAGGACGACGTGGAGGTGGCTGTGGAAGAGGAGGAGGATGCTGGCGGCGAGGGTAGCAGTCAGGCTGTGTGCGTCCCATTGGTTCAGCGTGGATGGGGCAGAGAGGAGGCGGAAGAGGAAGAGGAGGAAATGGCAAGTGATCCTTCTGGTGGGGGTAGTGAGGTCATGCCTATTCAGAGTCTGGCACACATGGCTGACTTCATGCTGGGCTGCTTTTCCCGGGACACACGTGTTGTCCGGATAGTGGAGAACAAACTGTACTGGGTCTTCGCAATCCTGGACCCACGGTATAAAGATAACGTCTCCTCTTTTATTCCGGTAGAGGAGAGGACGAATCGATTGCTGGAATACAAGAGGGAACTCGTGCAGAACATGATGGAGATTTTCCCACCCACCATCGCTGGCGCAGAGAGGAGAGGGTCTCCCAGAGTCCCTCAACATCGATCAGGCCCACAGCCACCAGGGGAACACTCTCCAAGGTGTGGGACACGTTCATGGCACCCCTCGTGCAACTTCCATCACTGCGGGGCCCGCTATCAGCAGGAGGGACAAGTATCGGCGGATGTTGCAGGAGAACCTGGGCAGACCGTACCCCTGTCCTCCCCGATCCCTCGGCGTCCTACACTTACTGGGTCTCCAAGTTGGACACGTGGCTGGAACTGTCCCTGTACGCCTTGGAGGTGCTTTTCCTGCCCTGCCGCCAGCGTGCTATCAGAAAGGGTGTTCAGCGCAGCCGGGGCATTATAACCGATAAGCGAAGCCGCCTGTCAACCGACAGTGCCGACAGGCTGACGCTAATCAAAATGAACAGCAAGTGGATTGACCCGGACTTTGCTTCTCCAACAGTGGAAAGCAGCCAAAAGTGAAGTGCCATCTGTATGAAGTGCCATTTCCTCCTCCACCTCCTCCTCCTCCTCCTTAACCGCCGTAGAATTGCTCCGTAAATAAAAAAAATTATATATTATGGCTCACCTCTTGGGCCTCCACAAAATTTTTAAGAGGTCTCACTCTGGGCCTCCACATAATTTATCGAGGTCTCACCTCTTGGGCCTCCACATAATTTTATCGAGGTCTCACCTCTTGGGCCTCCACAAAATTATTAAGAGGTCTCACCTCTTGGGGCTCCACATAATTTTAAGAGGTCTCACCTCTTGGGCCTCCACAAAAATTTTTAAGAGGTCTCACCTCTTGGGCCTCCACATAATTTTTAAGAGGTCTCACCTCTTGGCCTCCACATAATTTTTAAGAGGTCTCACCTCTTGGGCCTCCACATAATTTTTAAGAGTCTCACCTCTGGCTCCACATAATTTTTAAGAGGCTCACCTCTTGGGCCTCCACATAATTTTAAGAGGTCTCACCTCTTGGGCCTCCACATAATTTTTAAGAGGTCTCACTCTTGGGCCTCCACATAATTTTAAGAGGTCTCACTCTTGGCCTCCACATAATTTTTAAGAGGTCTCACCTCTGGGCCTCCAAATTTAAGAGGTCTCACTCTTGGGCTCCACAAAATTTTTAAGAGGTCTCACCTCTTGGGCCCGCCACATAATTTTTAAGAGGTCTCACCTCTTGGGCCTCCACATAATTTTTAAGAGGTCTCACCTCTTGGGCCTCCACATAATTTTTAAAGAGTCTCACCTCTTGGGCCTCCACATAATTTTTAAGAGTCTCACCTCTTGGGCCTCCACATAATTTTTAAGAGGTCTCACCTCTTGGGCCTCCACATAATTTTATCGAGGTCTCACCTCTTGGGCCTCCACAAAATTTTTAAGAGGTCTCACCTCTTGGGCCGCCACATAATTTTTAAGAGGTCTCACCTCTTGGGCCTCCACATAATTTTTAAGAGGTCTCACCTCTTGGGCCTCCACATAATTTTTAAGAGGTCTCACCTCTTGGGCCTCCACATAATTTTTAAGAGGTCTCACCTCTTTAGCCTCCACACAATTTTTAAGACGTCTCACCTCTTGGGCCTACAAACAATTTTTATTATGGCTCACCTCTTGGGCCTTAATACAATTTTAAGAGGTCTCACTTCTTGGGCCTCCATATAATTTTTTCGAGGGCTCACCTCAAGCTAACTTTGCGCACTCATTAAAATATTTTCACAACAAGGACCTAAGAGCCCTCGATGGGAGAGCTTTGTGTGGGGGCCTGTTATAGGGAAGAGATGCGGCCCTGCGGGCTCTAGCCTGCCTTCTCCATGAGCCTCTGGCCAGCCCACGGCCTCTTCCTGCCTTTTGCGGTCCTACGCATCCCTCAACATCCCCACTGCTTTACCTGCTAGACATGACACTGGGCCAGGTCGGGTCACTGACATCTCAAGCGCCAACAATTTGGGCATTTTAAGGCTTCTGCATGTGTTTGAGTTGTTTTTACATTTTAAAGAAGACATGTCTGACCACATCTCACACACACACACACACAATGACAATTAGGGGTGGGGTCTATTTGCTTTCCCCTTTGCCTATGCCATCTGTGGTTGTCATAGGCAACGTGATTTTAAGGGGTGCAGAATTTTATCTCTTTTTTTGTCTAGTTTGGCTTGGGGTCCATGGCAATGTAGAGGAAAGAAGGTTTCCTTGTATGGTCTCACTTTACAGAGAGGTTACATTGTCTTTGGAGTGTATTGTTGAGAGGCTGTGATAGTGGCGTAATAGTGCGACTTGGGCGCGTTATATGCACCCAGACATGCTTCCCCTGCTGTCCCAGTTGCATTCCAGCAGTGTTGGCATCCTTTTCTGAGGTTTCAGGGTGGACTTGGTGACCTCCAAGTGGTCGAATTGAGATTTCCAAGTGGCGAGCATTTTTTTCCCATAGACTTTAATGGGATTCGATATTCGGTCGAATAGTCGAATTTCGCGGTCTATTCGAATCGAATTTCGAACTTTCGAATATTTCACTACTCGCTCATCTCTAGTTATAATGATGTTATAACGGAAAGCCATAAGGGAATCCATAACGGTGATGTGAACCAGCCCTAACTTGTCACAAATATTAAAAAACTAATACTGTCTGCTAGATGTTGTTGAAGAGCTCTTTTATGAGCATCTTCTTTCCATTTCGTTCTTTCCATTTCATACAATGTAAGCCGCAATAAAATGAATGCTGGCTCTCGTGCTTACCTAATGGTAATCTGTTCTGATGGACGTCAAGCCACCAACTGTAATTTTGAAAAATATCTGAATAACCCCCATTATCCAGATTTACCTCTGATTTTGGATGATGAATATAAAGCAAACACGGAAATTTACAGCCAGTGGACATTTAACTGGTGTAGAATCACTCCATAAGAAATTAAATGTTTTAATAGTTTCATTCTTGACTGCCTTTGCCCAATAAATATTGATGCTTTATACATCCTGTGCTATATTGATTTTTTTGCAGTCTTGAATTATGCTGACTTACAGTACATCTTAATTTACATCTTACAGAATTAGAAAATATATGTTTTAGAGCTGCACTCAGAAGTTAATTGGTGCACTGAATTTGGCCGTTAATAAAAAATAGCATGTCGCCAAATAAGCTACGCTTCCATCTTTGTAGGCAGATTTTGAGGGATACAGTATCTTGAAAAAGTATTCATAGCCATTGAACTGTTCCATGTTTTTTCACGTTACACCCACAAACTTAAACGTATTTTGTTGAGATTTTATGTGATAGACCAACACAAAGTAGCCAGTATATGTGATATGTTTAATAAATAAAAATCTGGAAAGTGTGTTCCCCAGAAGAAGCCAGAAGTGGCGAAACGGCGTTGGGTGGAGGCCACGACGGGGTTGATCCTGCAGACACAGGTATATCACCTATTGGTACTTTCTTCCATTTGATGTTGCTTTTTTCCATCTTTGCTTAGCCACCATTTCTGAGAGATTTTGCCTCACAATAATTGTTGTTTGGGATGGCGTTGGCATAGTTTGGTGAAACATCATGAGTACATTTTATACCTGTTATAGGATGCATGGTTGACCCCTGTCGTGTCCTCCAATTTTTGTTCCTCGGCTTTTTGTGCTTCCGGCCGCTGAATTAACTATGTGACTTTTCATTTTTTATCATGTACATTGTTGTTTCAATAAAGTATACCATTTATATCTATTTGCTGTGTGGAGGTAGTCTCTATATATATTTTTTGGTGGTTATCTCTTTGGTAGAATGCTTCCACCTGTCTTTTGAGACATTTTGTAATTGTCTTGGATATCAAATATAGGAGTTGCAGTATATGTGATATGTTTAATAAATAAAAATCTGGAAAGTGTGGCTTACATTTATACTCAGCCCCCCTAATTCAATACTTTGAACGACTAGCTTTTGCTGCAATTACAGCTGAAAGTCTTTTGGGTATGTCTTCACAAGCTTTGCACATCTAGAGGCTGAAATGCTTGCCCATTCTTTTTTGCAAAATAGCTCAAGCTCAGTCAGACTGGATGGAGAGAGTCTGTGAACAGCAATTTTCAAGTCTTACCACAGATTGTCAATAGATTTAGGTCTGGACTGTGACAGGGCCGTTCTAACACAAGAATATGGTTTAATCAAAACTATTCCATTGTATCTCTGGCTGGTAGCTATGTTTAGGGTCGTTTGTCCATCTGGAAGGTGATCTTCCTGCCGAACCTCAAATTTGCAGCCCTGTATCATCTTCCCATCAACTTTGACCAGCTTCCCTCTCCCTGTTGAAGAAAAGCATGGTGTGTTTAAGGTGATGTGCAGTGTTAGTTTTCCGCCACACATAGTATTTTGTATTAAGGCCAAAATGTTCAACTTTGGTCTCATCTGACCAGATCACCTACTTCCATGTCCCCTACATGGTTTATGGCAAACTGCAAAGGGGACTTCTTATGGCTTACTTTCAAAAACGGCTTTCTTCTTGCAACTCTTCCAAAAAGGCCAGATTTGTGGAGTACATGACTAATAGTTGTCCTGTAGACAGATCCTCACATTTGAACTGTGATTCTCTGCAGCTCCACCAGAGTGACCATGAGCCTTCTCTAATTAGTGCTCTCCTTGCCTGGGCGTCAGTTGAGGTGTAAGTGTCTATGCTCTTTTAAAGGGATTGTCGAGGAGTAGAAAAACTTTGAGACTTTTTCCAAGAAATAGCATCACACCTGTTCACAGTTTGTATGTGTTATTGCAGATTATCAGTGGAGTTCAGCTTCAATACCAGGCACAACTTCTGGACAATGGTGGTTCAGTTTATGGAATAAAACAGACATTTTTTTCTAATCCTTGACAACCCTATTAAAAGTTTTTAAATTTTGTAATAACACAGTACAGTACAATGAAATGGGTATCTAAAAGTACTATGAAAAAAGACTGTCCTGTATCAATAATAAACACACAATACCATTCCATACACAGAAGGCTATAGAAAACACTTCTGATGGCTAGAACCGTAAATTGAATATCGTTGGCAGAACCCACCATTTTCAACAGGAAAGGCTTATAGTCTTAAATCCTTTGGTTGTTCCAGGATTTAAGGGGCCTGGAAGAGGTTTTCTCTTATCTCCCCATTGACAACACAAATTGTACATGCCTAGATGAGCATGCATGTGTTTGAGGAAGTTGGAAGAGATAGCTGACAGCTATTGAAGGTGTACGACCAGTTTAAGAGATAATATTCTTTTTTATGTTTGAAAGTGGGCTATATTCTTCACTATATTTTATAAAATCAAGAACAGTGTTATAGTATGTATTATAACTTCTACTAGCAGCCTATACTTAGCTGACATCATCATTTTAGCCAGGCTCATAGTTGGATGCCACATAGTCAGATGCCCAAGCTCATAGTCGGATGTCACATAGTCGGATGCCCAAGCTCATAGTCGGATGTCACATAGTCGGATGTCCAAGCTCATAGTCGGATGCCACAGTCGGATGTCCAAGCTCACAGTCAGATGCCACATAGTCGAATGACAAGCTCACAGTCAGTTGCCATATAGACGGATGCCAAAGCTCATAGTCGGATGGCATATAGTTGGATATCCAAGCTCATAGTCAGATGCCATATAATCAGATGTCAAAGCTCATAGTCATTTGCCAGGTAGTCGGATGTTCAAGCTTGTTAATGTAATTTAGGATAAGTCCCAAATTAGACTTAATACTCAGTTGTCTGTGGTGTTCAAATTATGTTAAATTTCCCCCTTCATGGTAAGAGGGTGCAGCCGCAGCACAAGAAATGCATGTCCAGTCTCATTGCTGATCATGCAGATCTCTCCTGGTTACACCAAGGGAGCTAATTTTATTAGAAATACATGTTGGTGTAATCACACCCCCCTTTGTCATCAATTTTAATATGTCCAATCACAATCATACAAGTTTACATTGAACAACAAATCAAAAAAAGTGTTAATGGCAGCCAATGGGATACACATTACTTCATCTATCTGGGAAATTCCATATGCGTATATTAACTTCTGCTAAGTCCCTGTTTTCCTACAGACATATCAAGTGATTATGAGTCATTTTTATTTTTAAGCATATGTGACATCTAATGGAGCTTAGAGATTATAAGATATAAGAGATATGTCTATAAGGAGGTTGGAGACCACCTAATAATGAAATATACAACCCTAGCACAATTGTGTTCACCAACTAACTAAATTACTTTAACAGTTTCCTCCTCTTGAATACAATTTGCTAATAGTCCAAAGAGAGTTTCCCAATTGACTATATTCAGTTCAAACCAGGGCCTATGGGCTATCCATTAATCTGAGGTGTATCGATCAGGACAGACCCTATATCATCAATGCAGATCCTATATCTGTTCATTCTTGTTCATGGGATGGAGAAGGAGACACAAGTAAATAAGTGTCTTCCTCCACTTGTACACAGCCTGCTTAGGTATCCAGAGGACTCCCCCAATGACTACATTCTGACTGGATTCCTCAGATCAGGGCTGATAAGCCATTCATCATCTATGGTAGACTCCACTGGACACTCAGCATTTTTCCTTTAAGTTATTCTAAGTTATTCCCTGCACAGCACAGG